>SJXQ01004620.1:205125-293507 GCA_006408695.1 Aepyceros melampus | reverse complement strand
ACCCCAATGTTCATCGCGGCACTGTTTATAATAGCCAGGACATGGAAGCAACCTAGATGTCCATCAGCAGATGAATGGATAAGAAAGCTGTGGTACATATACGCAATGGAATATTACTCAGCTATTAAAAAGAATACATTTGAATCAGTTCTAATGAGGTGGATGATGCTGGAGCCGATTATATAGAGTGAAGTAAGCCAGAAAGAAAAACACCAATACAGTATACTTACACATATTTATGGAATTCAGAATGATGGTAATGATAAACCTGTACACAAGACAGCAAAAGAGACACAGATGTATAGAACGGCCTTTTGGACTCTGGGAGAGGGAGAGGGTGGGATGAGTTGGCAGAGTGGCAGTTTAACATGTATGATATCATAAGTGAAACGAATCACCAGTCGAGGTTTCATGCAGGATGCAGGATGCTTGGGACTGATGCACAGGGATAATCCAGAGAGAAGGTGTGCGGTGGGAGGGGTGAGGTAGGGGTCTGGATTGGAAGTTCATGTATACTCGTGGCTGATTCATGTCAATGTGTAGCAATACGAATACAGTATTGTAAAGCAAAAAAAACCTAAAAAATAAAAATTAATTAAAAAAAAAGTCTTATTTGGGACAAAATAAGGGCTGCATCCAAAGAAACAACACCTCAGATAGCTCTGAGAAACTGCTCTGAGGAGGGAGAGGGAAGGTCAGATATATATGTGATTTTGGTGAATGTGGAGTACATGCAATCAAGCATTTTGTTTTGTTTTGTTTTTACACATTTCTTTTTTTTTAATTAATTTTTATTTTTTAGTTTGTTTTGCTTTACAATACTGTATTCGTTTTGTTACACATTGACATGAATTAGCCATGAGTGTACATGAACTCCCAATCCCGACACCCACCTCCACCCTCCCGCCCCACACCCTCTCTCTGGATTATCCCCGTGCATCAGTCCCTAGCATCCTGCATCCTGCATCAAACCTGGACTGGCAATTCGTTTCGCTTATGATATCACACATGTTACATTGCCACTCTGCCAACCCATCCCACCCTCTCCCTCTCCCACAGAGTCCAAGAGGCCATTCTATACAACTGTGTCTCTTTTGCTGTCTTGCGTACAGGTTTATCATTACCATCATTCTAAATTCCATATATATGTGTAAGTATACTGTATTGATGTTTTTCTTTCTGGCTTACTTCACTCTGTATAATCGGCTCCAGCGTCATCCACCTCATTAAAACTGATTTTTACACATTTCTACAAGTCACAAGGAGCAGACATCCTCCTGAGGATTTTAGTGCTTTTCTATATAAGAGGAGATACAAGAATTGGGCTCATAAAATCAACTCCTGAAAATATTTATCTGAAGACCTGTCCTCCAAGTTTTCCCCCAAGCACAGAGTGCCTCATTTCTGCTCTCCACCCTGAACTTTTGTCATGGGGTGTTGAAAATCAGCAGCTACAGTAGCATGTGATTTAATCCTTATAGAAGTGGATGACTAATGCCAATGGCAAGAGCCAATTTGTAGTTGACAGACCTGTAAACAAAAAATTAATCAGTTGATCTAAGAAATAATTAGAAAATTTTGAGTCAAATTTGAAGATTATAACCTAGGAAGAGCATCTCAAAAAGCTCTGAGAATTGTTTTACCCACTGGAAATCAAGACACAGTTTATATGTTTCTGAGACAAAGGGTTGTACATTAAATAAAGTGTTAGAGACAGTTTACACAATCCAGATTTAAGTGCCATTGTGGTAGCCTTTCAAGGTCTTCCCTGTCACTCAAATAGTAAGGAATTTACCTGTACCTCAGGAGACCCGGGTTCAACCCCTGGGTTGGGAAGATCCTCTGGAGAAGGAAATGGCAATCCACTTCAGTATTCTTGCCTGGAGAATCCCATGGACAGAGGAGCCTGGTGGGCTACACAGTCAGCAGGATTGCAAAGAGTATAACATGACTGAGCTTCTTCATTCAGTGGTAGACCTTGTGACCCTTTACAAGATTGAGAAGAAATGCCATCTTGCTGATGCTAGAAGATTGCTGTTTATTTGGGCAGGTATTCTTGCTGATGGGGGAATGTTTGGTCAATGCATAGTGTGGATATATAATGCACAGTGAGGGAAGAAGGAATGCAAAGAACAGAGAAGAATTTTAATTTTTCCTGTCTTGCCATACAATGTGAATTTTATTTCAGACTCCCTTCTTTGGATCAGTTCCTCAGAGTTATCTGAGGTCCTGTCTCCTGGGTTATAGTTCTCATTTTGCCCTAGATAAAACTTAACTCATAACTCTCATGTTGTGCTTTCTTTTTTGTTGTTGTTTATTTCTTTTTGTTTGCTTGTCTGTTTATATTTTTTCAGTCAACAACCACTATAGTCCAAACAGCCCAGGAGGCACCCTGACCCTCAGCTTCTGCTGGTGTCAAGCAGTGGAATGGAGTAGCACAGGAACCCATGAAGTCTTGCATTAAATGATTTATTTTTTGTTCAGATCCTAATAAAAGCATCTCTTCCCATTGACCCTGACTGTGGTGACAGAAGTGTATCAGTACCCACTCTAATAACTAACATCTGTTATTATGGATGCAAAATAATTTACATGTAAAAACTCCACATATAGACACAAAGCCACATAAAGAACGCATCATTTTTACTCTTGCCTACTGCACACATGAGGAAACTAAACGTTTTGAAAATTTGAGTAAGTTGGTCAGAAACGGTTAAGAGCAAGAAACCACAATATTTCATGACCACATTTGGTACAAACATGGTATTTCACAACCAATAAAATGGACAACGTGGAAGAAATGGACAAATTCTTAGAAAAGTACAACTTTCCAAAAGTGAACCAGGAAGAAATAGAAAATCTCAACAGACCCATCACAAGCATGGAAATTGAAACTGCTAAAGCTGAAACTTCAGTTCTTTTGCCACCTCATGCAAAGAGTTAACTCCTTGGAAAAGACTCTGGTTCTGGGAGGGATTGGGAGCAGGAGGAGAAGGGAATGACTGAGGATGAGATGAGTACAAACATGGTATTTCACAGCCAATAAAATGGACAACGTGGAAGAAATGGACAAATTCTTAGAAAAGTACAACTTTCCAAAAGTGAACCAGGAAGAAATAGAAAATCTCAACAGACCCATCACAAGCATGGAAATTGAAACTGCTAAAGCTGAAACTTCAGTTCTTTTGCCACCTCATGCAAAGAGTTAACTCCTTGGAAAAGACTCTGGTTCTGGGAGGGATTGGGAGCAGGAGGAGAAGGGAATGACTGAGGATGAGATGGCTGGATGGCATTACTGACTCGATGGACACGAATCTGAGTGAACTCCGGGAGTTGGTGATGGACAGGGAGGCCTGGCATGCTGTGATTCGTGGGAGTCGCAAAGAGTCGGACACGACTGAGCGACTGAACTGAACTGAAAAACTTCTAGGAATTTTTCTGTATCGGTCCATGATTTGGATGAGCATGCTTCCAGAGGTAGAATAGCACAATGATTGAATGAAGGGTCTGGGATAAATAAGCAAGATATTAGTTGTTTGATTTTAGACAAATTACTTAAACTCTTCATGTTTCAGTTTCCTCAGCTATAAAGTAAGGACAACAACTTCTACCTTCTAAGATGGTTGTGATAATTCCATGAGTTGATACATAGAAAACCTTTGAAACAGTGGATGACAGTGATGAAGCACAATAAATCCAGCTATTGTAATCAATGATTGTATTGCCCATCATGAGTAAGTAATACTCCTCTGCCTGCCTCAAAGAAATATGTCTTAATCAATTCATCACTATTGATACCATGTCACATTAGTTCTTTAAGGACACCTTCTCAAGTAGCCAAAGCTTTCAGGTAAATTACAGACAGATGTGACATAATTCACAACATTAGTACTTGCTTCATTTAAATCAAATATGCTTGGAGGAGGAGCATTATCTACCTTAGTTTTAATACATTCATTGTTTTCTACCTTTTGGCAAATGATTTCCAGCTATGACATAGAATGACTTCAGCAACTCTGTTCAGATTAAAGTTTCAAAAAATGAAGAAGGATCTATTGAATAGCGAAATAATATAGTGACTTGGAAAGATACATCTATGGCTTTGGAGCAAGGTCTTTGATGGAAACTTCACTCATTGTCTTTCAACCATAATTTTTTTTCAACCCTCCGAATGTTTAGATTTTGTATATATGTCTTCATTTCTTAAACACACACATGTGGGCACACACACACACACACAAACACACACCTTTCCAATATTGAGTTAACATTTCCTAAAAATAAAAGTTCAATTTCAACAGTTCTATCTTTCAGTGTAAATTAAGAACCTTCAGGAAATTATACCAGTACTATTTATATTTTGGACTAAATCATGAAAAAGTCCAAGCTCTCCTTTATGTGATAAAAAGATTAAGCTTGTATTTATTATGGTTCAACTGATGCAAATGTAACCCCAAAGCATGGCAGAAAAAGCAAATTAACATATAGAATCAGACAGAGAGTAAACTGGAAGTCAAGAGGGAGCTAAAAGGCAACCAAAAAGAAAGTGAATTATCTTGGCAAAAGGGCAAGTTTGAGAAGCAGAAATAAAATATGCAATGAGGGCATACTGAAGTCCAGCATAAGATCAAGAGACAATATTTGCTCAGTTCTTCCATGTAACCTAAACTTAACCATAATGATTAGCTTAGCTGAGATTTAAGTAGCTTAAAACAGAATAAAATAAACATCCACACACAGTCATAATTCAAAACTCTCTCTGCCTGTAGAGTGAGGCTTGACTTACATCAAATGACACAAGAAGTATTACTGATTTTATTCCTTTTATTACAAGTACAGTTCCCTGGGGCAGGACTGGTTGCTCAAAATTCATGTAAGCTGGTACATTGTGAGCCCTTATTTACATGGCATTAATAATACATCAAGAAGACAAAGGAATACTCCAAATAATAAACTCTCCTAACAGCCCTGAACCACATTGAAATGCAGCTATTTCTTCATCCAGTTCACAACACAGTTTCCCCTTGCTGAACTTTGTTCCCTTTATTCTTAGTGAGCTTCTGCTGAGGAAGGACTTTATTCAGGATATAGATTATGTTTCAAGATCCTAATTGTATTGATGAGAAGTTCTAAAGATTGTGTGATTTTTTTTTCCCCCACTTTGGAAGCATTTAATATGGATCATTCTTGTGACTAGAGGGAGGGTTTTAAGATGACTCAAGAGAGCATAGACTAAATCATCCTGATTTTCTTCTGTTCTCAGAAGTTTTGGGTGTTTGGGGGACATTGATTTGTTACCCAAATAATGTGCCGATTTGCAAAGAAAATGAGAAAAGGCAGAAAACTAGATCTAAACTACCACTGTCATCAGAAATAAACATTTTGAGGAAACAATGGGGCATTTTTATATGCAGATTAACATTTTTAAAACACAGCTGCCTTATGGACTGTAAAAATGCCTAGGTGGTAAGCATCTATGGAACTATTTCTAGAATATTGTATGATGGTTAACCACAGGAGTTTTTTTCACTATGACTCCTACTTTCAAATCACGATTCCAAGTTGGTTGATGCTTCTGTGCCTATTGTCTCATATATAATGCAAGAATGTCTAATTTATAGTTGTGTTTTTCTTGGCAAATTGTATGTATCCAGTATATTTTAGATATTGTTATTGTTGTGTTTTTAAATTTTACTATTATTTTTATTAGTATTAGGATGGCTTATTAGAAGAGAAGTGAAAAGCAAAGGAGAAAAGGAAAGATATAAGCATGTGAATGAAGAGTTCCAAAGAATAGAAAGAAGAGATGAGAAAGCCTTCCTCAATGATCAATGCCAAAAAATAGAGGAAAACAACAGATTAGGAAAGACTAGAGATATCTTCAAGAAAATTAGAGATACTAAGGGAACATTTCATGCAGAAATGGGTTTGATAAAGGACAGAAATGGTATGGACTTAACAGAAGCAGAAGAGATTAAGAAGAGGTAGCAATAATACATAGAACTGTACAAAAAAGATCTTCAGACTAAGATCATGACGATGATGTGATCACTCACCTAGAGCCAGATATCCTGGAATGTGAAGTCAAGTGAGCCTTAGGAAGCATCACTATGAACAACGCTAGTGGAGGAGATGGAATTCCAGTTGAGCTGTTTCAAATCCTGAAAGATGATGCTGTGAAAGTGCTGCACTCAATATGCCAACAAATTTGGAAAACTCAGCAGTGGCCACAGGACTGGAAAAGGTCAGTTTTCATTCTAATCCCCAAGAAAGACAGTGCCAAAGAATGATAAAATTATCACATAATTGCACTCATCTCACATGCTAGTAAAGTAATGCTCAAAATTCTCCAAGCCAGACTTCAGCAATACATGAACCATGAACTTTCAGATGTTCAAATTGGTTTTATAAAAGGCAGAAGAACCAGAGATCAAATTGCCAACATCTGCTGGATAATCAAAAAAAGCAAGAGAGTCCCAGAAAGACATTTATTTCTGCTTTATTAACTATGCCAAAGCCTTTGACTGTGTGGATCACAGTAAACTGTGGAAAATTCTGAAAGAGATGAGAATACCAGAACACCTGACCTGCCTCTTGAGAAATCTATATGCAGGTCAGGAAGCAACAGTTAGAACTGGACATGGAACAACAGACTGGTTGCATATTGGGAAAGAAGTATGTCAAGGCTGTATATTGTCACTCTGATTATTTAACTTATATACAGAGTACATCAGGAGAAATGCTGGGCTGGAGGAAGCACAGGCTGGAATCAAGATTGCTGGGAGAAATATCAATAACCTCAGATATGCAGATGATACCACCCTTATGGCAGAAAGTGAAAAGGAACGAAAGAGCCTCTTGATGAAAGTGAAAGAGGAGAGTGAAAAAGTTGGCTTAAAGCTCAACAGTCAGAAAACGAAGATCATGGCTTCTGGTCCTGTCACTTCATGGGAAATAGATGGGGAAACAGTGGAAACAGTGTCAAACTTTATTTTTTTGGGCTCCAAAATCACTGCAGAGGGTGACTGCAGGCATGAAATTAAAAGAAGCTTACTTCTTGGAAGAAAAGTTATGACCAACATAGATAGAATATTGAAAGGCAGAGACGTTACTTTGTCAACAAAGGTCCGTCTTGTCAAGGCTATGATTTTCCCAGTAGTCATGAATGGATGTGAGAGTTGGACTGTGAAGAAAGCTGAGGGCCAAAGAATTGATTCTTTTGAACTGTGGTTTTGGAGAAGACTCTTGCGAGTCCCTTGGACTCCAAGGAGATTCAACTGATCCATTCTGAAGGAGATCAACCCTAGGATTTCTTTGGAAGAAATGATGCTAAAGCTGAAACTCCAGTACTTTGGCCACTTCATGTAAAGAGTTTACTCATTGGAAAAGACTCTGATGCTGGGAGAGATTGGGGGCAGGAGGAGAAAGGGATGACAGAAGATGAGATGGCTTGATGGCATCACTGACTTGATGGACGTGAGTTGGTCAAGGAGTTGGTGATGGACGGGGAGGCCTGGCGTGCTGCGATTCATGAGGTCGCAAAGAGTCATATATGACTGGATGACTGAATTGAACTGAAATTTAAATGATCTCTCACTTTTCTGCCTGAATAGTTCCAGCATCTCCATAGAATTATGCACTCACAAGTGAGGAGGAACTGGTAAGCACTGAATCATCTTGTTGGTATATTTTCTACAATACTTTGAAACATGGCAAAATAGAGGGAAAGCTTTGAAGACAAGATTGAGTAGACTAAATTTTCCATTACTAGTTTTGTGATGTCAAAAAGTTGTTCTACTTCTCCTGGGGTAGGGTTACAAAGGCAGAAAAGGCCTACCTCACCCCAAGATAAACAATGGTAATAAAGATCAGCAATCTTATTTATTTGTCTTAAGTTATGAGAGTTGATGAATAAAGACTGTCTCTATAGTCTTTTTGAAGCATCACATTTTCTTTATTTCAGTTCAATTCAGTCACTCAGTCATGTCCAACTCTTTGCAACACTATCGACTACAGAACGCCAGGCCTCCCTGTACATCACCAAATCCTGGAGCTTGCTCAGACTCATGTCCATCAAGTTGGTGATGCCATCCAACCATCTTATCCTCTGTCAACCCAATGTTTTCTTGGCTTCAATCTCTCCCAACATCAGGGTCTTTTTCAATGAGTCAGTTCTTCGCATTAGGTGGCCAAAGTATTGGAGCTTCAACTTCAGCATCAGTCCTTCCAATAAATATTCAGGACTGATTTCTGCCGGGGGCCAGCGTGAGGAATTCCGCCCATGGCAAAGGTCATGAGGAAGGAGGCTTGGCATATGCAAAGGCTTGATCAAGTCTCAGGAAACCCCGTGTTCCTGAGCATCTATCCCCAAAATCAAGAGTCTCATCTACACCTCTGACTTTACGGGGGGCTCTCCCCCATAACCATTTCTCTCAGAGAAGTAGTTAACTTGCAGCTCCAGTTGATAAAATTCCTGGGCGTGACAAGAGTGTTTCAGCTTACGGACTCCTCTGAAGGTTATCTAGCTTGCCTGCATAGGTTCCTCCAGCCAAATGTGATTATTTACAGCCTCCCAACAGCGAGAGGCATGAGATGTTTTAGACTTGCTAAAGGCAGATTCTTTTGGGAAGTTAGAATTTATTAGTATAGTGGGTTGATTAGGAATTGTATTGGTGAAAGGATTTCACCTGTTGGGCTGATGTTTTGTTGCTAAATCTTCATATTCCCTGCCCTTATAATGAATATAACTAGCATATAAGAGAAATAAGTATTAACCTTTAAGATTAATTGTGTTAACCTTGGGTTAGATAAATTCCTTTCTTGATTGTAACTCATTACATCCTTACCCTATAGGAATGTACCTTTATCTGAAGGGTGGTGCCTGGTTTAAGAAAATACACCCTTGGAAAAAAATGAGTTATTTGGTTATCAGAAACAGAGGGTCATGAAGTGTTAGGCCTCATGGCCAGAAGATGAAGTGAAACCCCTAAGACCTTTTTTTGTATGTAAAGCACCTGATTTTGATAAAGGTCAGGACTGCTGACCCCCGCATGACTTTGTATTCATCCCTATGTGTAACAAAAGGTATGTAAGCAAACCTGAAAATAAAGAAAACGGATCAGTTTCAAAAAAGACTGATTCCCCCATGTCGTTCTTTCTCATCCTCCATATTTCTGGCTGAATTCCCATCTGGAGCACGGGTGCCCGCCATGTCTGCTTACTTGCCCTGGCTTTCAAGTCCATGCGAAAAGGTGCCCAAGGAGGGGCACCTTTCGATATTCAAGTGGCGCCGGTGGCCCAACGTAGATGGTGCAAATTCCTTGTCTTGGAATTTTATTGGTATCCCGTGTAAACCAAGTTATTCAGCCTCTTTCTCTCCTCTAATACCTCTCACTATTTTCTGGCTGAATTCCCATCTGGCACTTGGGTCCTCACCAAGCCTACTAACTCTGCCTGGGCTTCTAAGATCGGACCGGGGAGGCCTCAGTGCCTCCTCTCCTTCGGGAGAACAGAAAGACGCCTGTGGCCTATGTAGGTGGTGATTGGCATCCCAAGTAAGCCAAGTTATTCAGCTCCTTTTTTCTGCTAATTTCTGAATCTCTCTCTATCTGTAATTGAATAAATTCTTTCCTAGTACAACGACTCTGTCTCCACCTTCGAATCACCCTGGATCCACCGGGGCTGGACCCCGGCAGNGGTGCAAATTCCTTGTCTTAGAATTTTATTGGTATCCCGTGTAAACCAAGTTATTCAGCCTCTTTCTCTCCTCTAATACCTCTTACTATTTTCTGGCTGAATTCCCGTCTGGCACTTGGGTCCTCACCAAGCCTACTAACTCTGCCTGGGCTTCTAAGATCGGACTGGGGAGGCCTCAGTACCTCCTCTCCTTCGGGAGAACGGAAAGATGCCTGTGGCCTACGTAGGTGGTGATTGGCATCCCATGTAAGCCAAGTTATTCAGCCCCTTTTTCTGCTAATTTCCTAATCTCTATCTGTAATTGAATAAGTTCTCTTCTAGTACGCCGACTCCGTCTCCACCTTCGAATCACCCTGGATCCACTGGGGCTGGACCCCGGCACAACAACATTCATGAAATAGACTCAGTAAATGATCAGGTTTGAAGAAAAGAATAATGTATGACAAAACAGTAAGATTCCCCAAGTAATCTTGCTCCTTCATTGACCTAGTGGAAAGTCAGTTTCCGTGTAGCAAAAAGATTTTTCTTTGTAGTGGGAACAGGAGGTGGTAAGCAGCTCTGACCTCAAATTACTGCTTCTGTCCTATAAAGTGGAATTTTCACCTATCGACTACTTTTTCAAACCTAATACTGTAAAAATCAAAACTTTAGATCAAGGTGCTGCCTTATACATACGTCTCCCAATTTCCTTTCTACAATGACTTGTGTGACCTCAGCCACCAGCCTCGCACAGCCAGTGAGGATATGCTCCCTGCCAGCTCAATTGCACTTGGCCTTAGAGTAGGAAAAAGCTTGCCAAGGAAAGTGGGAACTCTTGCTAAAAGCAAGGGTCAGAGACTGGTTTGTAAAGAAAAATTCTTTTGTTCCCTCTGTTTTAGTGGATGCCTTCCCAGTTAGTAAACAAATCTGCTTCTGGAAATGTATTCTCTGATGCTTGAACGACCTTGCTTTGGCATCATCCGCTGGCTTGACCCCCAGGGCAGTCTCTTGGAAAAGGACACAGATCAGACATGATGTGCTTATTTGCTTCAGTCGTGTCCAACCCTTTGCGACCCCATGGACTGTAACCTGCCAGGCTCCTCTGTCCATGGGATTTCCCAGACAAGAATACTGGAGTGGGTTGCCATTTCCTCCTCCAGGGGATCTTCCCTTCCCAGGGATGGAATCTGTGCATTCTGCATTGCAGGCAGATTCTTTACTGCTGAGCCACTCAGGAAGCCCCACAGATTAAGTTACAGGCTCAAATAGTCCAGTGGACTGACAGGGTAGAAGTTATGGCATTGGCCTCTGCTGACTCCCCTAGTTAACCCTGTGTCCCCAGGACCACTTGGAACCTATGTCTTGCCGATTCTGACTTACCCAAAGTGAATTCTCATTCTGAATTGAGCTGTCTTTTGTGCTTGAGAGATCCTTCTCTCTTTTCAGATCCCTTGTGTTCTATCACTGTTGTTGTTTAGTCGCTAGGTCCTCTCACTCTTCTGTGACCCCATGGTGGGTAACTTGCCAGGCTCCTCTCTCCATGGGATTTCCCAGGTAAGAATCTTGGTTTAGTTGCTAAGTCGTGTCCTACTCTTGTGACTCCATGGACTGTAGCCTGTCAGGCTCCTCTGTCCATGGGATTTTCCAGGCAAGAATACTGGGATAGGTTGCCATTTCCTTCTCCAAGGGTTCTTCCCGAACCAGGGATTGAATCCGGGTCTCCTGCATTGCAGGCAGATTCTTTACAAACTGAGCTACATGGGAAGCCCCAAGAATACTGAAGTGGGCTATTATTTCCTCCTCCAGGTCATCTTCTTGACCCAGTGATCAAACCTATGTCTCCTGCATTGGCAGGAAGATTCTTTACTGCTGAACCACAGGGAAGCTTTTTATTCTCATTACTATGTCATTAATCTGTATGTGTATAAGACAGGAAATTCCTAATATTATCAAATTTAACAACAACAACAAAAAAAAACAACATGCAAACAAGAGGATGCTATATATGCATCAAGAAGTCTATTTTGCAAGAACAAAGCAAAATAAAACAAACAAAAAAACAAAATTGAAGAGACAAAAAGAAATGTGCTGAAATGTTATCAGGGTTTCAAAAATGTTTTAATGGTTAAAATGAGAAAAAATTGGCTTTGTTACTAATACAGTTGTTTTACATCACATTTTCTTTCACTTGAGTGAATGTAACCATACAGGCTATTTTCACTGTGAAGACTTCAGCACACAGTGAAATAAGATAATCTGATCCTCAGAGCAGCAATAATGATTACATTTTTGTTCTCTGAAGTTACTTAACTTGTGCACCTCTATGGACATATCTTGCCTTGTCAAACTGATTGTTCATACTGGGGAATAAGGACTGTGCTTTCTTTCTTTTTAATCTCTGTATTCCTCAGAGATCCCAGCACAGCACTTTACCCAGAGTAAATAATCTTTTAAGTATTACCTGTTGCTTGGTTATTTTGGAAGGAACATGCAGTTGGTGTCGCCAGCATTCTCAGTTCACGTTCTGTGTGGTTAAAAGAGCAAGTGCTTCAGGTCAGATAACTCCAGATTTTAATCAGCTCTGCTACTTTTCTGACATTTCCTTGGGGAAATTTTCAAATTCCTCTGATAATCTATTTCCTCATCTTTGTAATGAGTGTGAAATAATAACTTTAGAGGGTTGTTGGGAAAGTTTAATGAAGAATGTATACAGAGTAATCATTTTCCATATTGGTCAGTTTTTTTTCTTTTTTCTTCTTTTTCTGTGTTGCCTCTCATTGTTTTGGCAAGAACTGTCAAGAAGATGAATCACCAATCAACGCAATAGTTTTTCTAGTAGGATATAAGTTTGACGCCCTTAGTTTGTAGATAGCGCATGTCATCTTGAGATTATTTAGTTTGGATAGCTGAGAAGAAGATGTATTTGACAAGTATGAGGATAACATAATTATGTGACCATGAGTATGAAGATTTCCCTAAGATTAGTTAGAGGCTCCTATCAGAGTTCAGAAATTCCTTTAACTATGAATTTAATTTCAAGGTTATAATTACAGGCTGTTGCTCTAGCCTTGGCCACCACTTCTGAATGAGCCCTGTGGTCAAGGAGACTTCATAATGAAAGAACAGCTGCAAGGTACTCTGGGTCCACAAGGGATCTCATGATCTCTGTCTCTCTATGGATACTTGTTACCACAGCCTCTGTTCAAGCATTCATAGGATCTTGAATGCCTTGCTCTCCTCCATTCTCCATATGTAATGCCTTCCCTAGTAGCAGGATTTAAGAGACATCTACACAGAGCCATGGGCTCCAGGAAGACTTGCCCCCTCTCCAGCTGTAATGCCATTCATAAGAAGTTTGAAAAGGAAGCCCCCAGAGCTCCCTATACTCTCAAAAAGGTAAGTGCCATTCCTCTGTCCTCTGAAGAGCATGCTATCAGACATGACAACATCTAGGGCATTTGCCCTCATTTACCGAGATTTTAAGATGGTGTTTCAGTCATCCTCTGGAAGACTTCATTATCAACCTAGATGACTCATCAACATCTGAACACTCAGTTCAATAATCTGCCCACTTTTTATGTCCAGAGAAAACCATAATTCAAAAAGATACAAGCACCCCAATGTTCATTGCAGCACCATGTACAATAACCAAGACATGGAAGCAACCTAAATGTTTATCAACAGCTGCATGGATAAAGAAGATGTGGTGTATACATACAATGGAATACTACTCAGCCATAGAAATGAAATAATGTCATTTGCAGCAACCTGGATGGACCTAGAGATTATCATACTAGGTGAAGGAAGGCAGACAAAGACAAATAATATGGTATGATAACGCTTATATGTGAAATCTAGAAAAAGATACAAATGAATTGCTATGTAAAACAGAAACAGACCCATAGATATATAAAACAAACTATGGTTACCAAAGGGGAAAGAAGGAGAGGGATAAATTAGGAGTTTGGGATTAAATATATACTCTACTATAAATAAAATACATAACCAACAAAAACCTAATGTCTAGCATAGGGAACTATACTCACTGTTTTGTAATAATTCATAATGGAAAGAAATCTGAAAAAAATAGATGTATGTGCATGTGTAACTGAATTACTTTTCTGTACACCTGAAACTAACACAGCATTATAAACTATACTTCAATTTAAAAAAATACACCCACTTTCAACAATACTTTCCTCTACTTGATTCTCATACTTCATCACTGTAAAAAAACATCAAAATTCCAATTTCAAGCATCCCCTCTCACCTTTATTCAACGCACATCTTTGCCTGGGCACAATAATTGGATCATTCTCTTCAGTTTACAACATGCTACAATGTTCCCATCTTAAAATAACTCTCCACTGACCCTTTCTCTCTCTACTCCAGTTTGTTCTTCAATCAGCTTTGTTGTTTATTTGCTAAGAGGTGTCTGACTCTTTTGTGACCCCATTGGCTGTAGACTGCCAGGTTCCTCTGTGCATGGGATTTCCCAGGCAAGCATACTGGAGTGGGTTGCCAGTTTTACTTTATGAGATCTTCCTGACTCAGGGATCAAAACTGAGTCTTCTGCATTGGCAGGCATATTCTTTACCACTGAGCTGCAAGGGAAAACTGGTGGTGATTCCCAAATGCCGATTTCAGGTCCACAGGTTCAGAATAAGATTCTTGAGACTCAGAATGGGGTATCCCAGTTACTTGACATCACCACTCAAATCGCCAGTCAAACTTATAGGCATCTTTAACTTCTTATGTACCACACTGAATTCTTCACGCTTTCTTTGACTTCTACATGACCCTCCCACATATCTGCCTCTATTACAGTGTTCATCTCAGTAAATGGCACCACTATTCAAGTAGTTGCTCAGGCCAAGAACTTGTGAGTCTTCCTTGATTTCTCTGTTCCTTTCACATCTCACATCAAGCCACTAAAATTAAGAAAGGCAGACAGACAAAGGAGTCCTTATATTTCAGACCAACCACCTTCACTGCTATCAACTGATGTGAAACAAAACTTGTAGTTTTTGCTTGGAGCGCAGGGAATGATCCCCATCCACACCTCCCATTCTCTTTATAATGCGCTCAAATCAGCTTAATAATGGTCAACTAACCGTTCTTATCCTTTTGGAGTTTTCAGCAGCACTTGTTACAGTTGACCCCTTCCTCTTAATGGAAGCAATCTTTTCATTTGTTTTTTATTTTATTTGTTTATTTTTTAATTTATTTTTTAAATTAATTTTTATTTTTTAGTTTGTTTTGCTTTGGTGAAGGTGAAGGTGAAGGTGAAGTCGCTCAGTCGTGTCCGACTCTTTGCGACCCCGTGGACTGTAACCTACTAGGCTTCTCCGTCCATGGGATTCTCCAGGCAAGAATACTGGAGTGGGTTGCCATTTCCTTCTCCAGGGGATCTTCCCGACCCAGGGATCGAACCCAGGTCTCCCGCATTGGAGGCAGATGCTTTAACCTACTGTATTCATTTTGCTATACATCGACATGAATCAGCCACGAGTGTACATGAACTCCCAATCCCGACCCCTACCTCCCCAACACCATCTCTCTGGATTATCCCCGTGCATCAGTCCCAAGCATCATTTGTTTTTTAGAACCACAATTTCCCAAATTACCTATCTCACTCAAAGCTTTTTTTCAAACTCTTTTGCTGGTTGTCTCCTTTCCAGCCTCTAAATTTTGAGTGGGCTTTACCTCAATCCTCAGCTTCCTTTTATCCTTCCATCTATATGCTCTCCCTATAAGAGTGTGGCCTTAATAGCTACTTGTTAATTCCATAGTGTAAATACTGTTAACGTTTTTACATTGTTTTATAAGTCTGCTTACACATCAGTTTAACCACCCTGAGTTTTTCTTCAGGACAGAGATCTTATCTCTCAAATCAAAATTATGTGAAAAGATACTCAGTGTATGTGTGTTGAATGAATGACTGAATGACTGTCAACAAGGCACTGACAATATTAAGGAAAATCTGGTTCTGAAATCATTAAGAATGGTTTAGCAGTTGAATAGCTTATCAGAAACAGGCATACATAACCAGATAATAGTGCATCATGGATCTGAATTTTAAAAGTGATAAAGCTTTATATGTATTTTCATGCACATACTATGTGCACGTCCATGCTTGATCAGTCGTGTCTGACTCTTTTGTGACCCTATGGACTGCAGCCCACCAGGCTCCTCTGTCCATGGGATTCTCCAGGCAAGAATACTGGAGTAGGGTGCCATTGCCTTCTCTGCAACATAAACACATACATACCTATAACATCACCATTTTGAAGCAGTATTTTCTGTCATCATTTGGTGCCCCTTTCTGCTATTTTGACCAAAATTATCTGAGTAGATACCTTTTTTAATGTTCTCTTATGAGCCTTCCAACAGCTAACAAGCAGATGAAAGATATTAATCCATCACCAGGAAAATAAAAATTATAATTAATCAACAGATAGTTAATTTGTGTATGAAATTGGACATGTAGTTTCAAGTTTTCTTGGAAAGTAATTTCTTCTTGCATAACATGAGAGAATTGGATGAGATGAGATAATTTTCTAAGTTGATTACTCAGTTTCTAGCCTCCGCATAGACTGATATTTGACCAATGGAGCTCACATTTTTAAAATATTTTAAAGCTATATTCATCAAAACTATAAAAGTGAGAAGAATAAAACATTGTTCCTATTACTCATAAGTTTGGAAGACCACTCAAAAACTCAAACAACAAACCCAAGCCAGGAATGCCCTTCTGCTCTTCCTCCCTATCCAAGTATTAAAGTCCCACAAACACTTGTAAAGATTTCAAATGATTCAGTGAAGTAGAGGCAGAGCCTGGGGAATAGAGTGTTCTGTCAACACTCTGTTGGGAGGAACAAGCAGTCTGTGGATGACTTGTTCTGTGGGTGGTTTCCTCCCACCATGAAATATGTGAAGGGTATTCACTCCTGCCATTTAGGAGCAAGCTGGATTTAAAGACAAGGCAGTTGTGCCCAAGTTGGAACCCAAAGTCAGTTCTCTTGGACTTGGAGTTTTCCTCTTTTGTTGGGGAAAATAATTAAAAGATTATTATTTCAAGAATCATATACACAGCTTCCCAGAAACCTGAAATGACTTTGAGGCTGGTAGTTGGATCAAACATTCACCTACAGCTAGCTCTGTCTGTGCCAATTCCTTTTCAACTTCAAAGAGGTCTTTATTTCTCAGTGATTCCCTCTTTTTTTCATCACTTCTATTCTTGTCTTCTCAACATTTGCTTTGCCTCATCCTAGGAAGGGAGAATGAAAGGATGTAGGGCACCTGTGCTCTACCTCGGGTCTTCCATTCCAACACCATTGCAATCTAGTTTCCTTCATGTGCGTTATATTCTGGTTGCACAGAATTACTTGCTGTTCTCAAATGTGCCCTTGTCTCTGGTCCCACTGCATACACATCCTTCTACAGTTCTGCCCCTTCTCTTTAACGGATACCATCTCACTGAGTTCAAACAGAACTTATTGTGTAGAACTTTTTCTCATATTGCCCTCCACTCCCAACCCAGCCCGCTTCTGAAACTCACACCAAGAATAACTCCTGACTGTAGCACTCTTCATACCTCTTTTAAGCAGTTTATTTACATTGCTGCCTTTCCCACTCAGATAAATGGACTTCTGGGAAACAAAGACCATGACTTACTCATTTTTGTATCCATGATATTTAGTCTAGAGCATGGATAATAGGTAATGAGCAATAACCACTTATTGAATGAATTAATACTTCTGATCCTGGACTCTGTCTTTGCTCAAAATCATGGGAATTGTGACTTACTCATCTTTGTAGTCTCCATCATTTCAGGAAATGTACTATACACTAGCAGTTGCTCATAAAAGCACATGATATAAATGAAGTGTAAGTTAAATTCAATAATGACATTTACTAATTCAATTTAATATTTTACTATCTACTGTGTACAAAGAAATTTTGAGGAGCTTATACTATAAGAAATATAGTATTTATTAACTAAATATCATGAAGCAGAAAAAGCATTTTAAAAGAAGTATAATACAGCTGTTCACAAAAATTAAAAAAGGAAAATGTTCATTTAGGGGCATAAGAAAAGGCTTCTTTGAAGCGAAAATATTAATTCTGGCTCTTGAAGATGGGATAATGGGTAGGCAAGCATGCAGACAAGTGGTTTAAAGTACATGTAAACAATAATAACATAAATTTTACCAAAGGGCAATTACCTTGTGCCTTTGCAACAATTAAACAGATGTTCTTCAATGTTAACTTACTGAAATCTTGTGTTGTCTTATCTGATGCTGTGATGATTAAGTTTATGTGTTGTCTTCACTGGGCCACAAGATGCCCAAATATTCGGCTAATTATTATTTCTAGGTGTGTCTGTGAGGGTGTTTCCAAAAGAGACTATCCGCATTGGACTCAGTAGATTGAGAAATGCAGATTGTTCTCCCCACTGTGGATGAGTATCAGTCAATCTGTGGAGGGCCTGAATAGAAAAGGTAAAGAAAAATTTCTTTCTCTCTGCCAGATTGATCGAGCTGGGACGAGTCTACTCCTGCTCTGGAGCTGGGACTGACCCCACTGGCACTCTTGCATCACAAGCTTCTGACTCTGGTTGGAACCTCACCACCAGTTTTCCTGGATGGCCAACTGGCAGACAACAGATCATGGAACTTCTTAGGTTCCATTATTGTGTGAGCCAATTCCTTATAACAAATGTCTTGATAGATAGATGGATAGATGCAGATGTAGCTATTTCTGTCTCTACGTGTATCTATGTCTGTATCTGTGTATCTATCTGTCTGTCTGTCTATCTCCTATTTCATTTCTCTGGAGATCTCTGACCAATGCAGATGTTTATTTCTCTGAAGAGTAGTTTTAGCTGGGCTCTATCACACTTTCTTTCCATCTACATTTTTATATGTATATAATTGTATCTATTTCTTGCTTTGATGGTCTTCAGTGCTGCATGGGTTTTCTCTAGTTGTGGTGAGTGGAGGCTACTCTCTAGTTGCTGTGCACAGACTTATTGTGGTGGCTTTGTATGCAGGTCAGGAAGCAACAGTTAGAACTGGACATGGAACAACAGACTGGTTCCAAATAGGAAAAGGAGTACGTCAAGGCTGTATATTGTCACCCTGCTTATTTAACTTCTATGCAGAGTACATCATGAGAAACGCTGGGCTGGAAGAAGCACAAGCTGGAATCAAGATTGCCGCGAGAAATATCAATAACCTCAGATAAGCAGATGACACCACTCTTATGGCAGAAAGTGAAGAGGAGCTAAAAAGCCTCTTGTTGAAAGTGAAAGAGGAGAGTGGAAAAGTTGGCTTGAAGCTCAACATTCAGAAAACGAAGATCATGGCATCTGGCCCCATCACTTCATGGGAAATAGATGGGGAAACAGTAGAAACAGTGTCAGACTTTGTTTTTTTGGGCTCCAAAATCACTGCAGATGGTGACTGCAGCCATGAAATTAAAAGGCGCTTACTCCTTGGAAGAAAAGTTATGACCAACCTAGATAGTATATTCAAAAGCAGAGACATTACTTTGCCGACTAAGGTCCGTCTAGTCAAGGCTATGGTTTTTCCTGTGGTCATGTATGGATGTGAGAGTTGGACTGTGAAGAAGGCTGAGCGCCGAAGAATTGATGCTTTTGAACTGTGGTGTTGGAGAAGACTCTTGAGAGTCCCTTGGACTGCAAGGAGATCCAACCAGTCCATTCTGAAGGAGATCAACCCTGGGANAAGAAGCACAAGCTGGAATCAAGATTTCTGGGAGAAATATCAATAACCTCAGATATGCAGATGATACCACCCTTATGGCAGAAAGTGAAGAGGAACTAAAAATCCTCTTGATGAAAGTGAAAGTGGAGAGTGAAAAAGTTGGCTTAAAGCTCAACATTCAGAAATGAAGATCATGGCATCTTGTCCCATCATTTCATGGGAAATAGATAGGGAAACAGTAGGAACAGTGTCAGACTTTAATTTTTTGGGTTCCAAAATCACTGCAGATGGTGACTGCAGCCATGAAATTAAAAGACACTTACTCCTTGGAAGGAAAGTTATGACCAACCTAGATAGTATATTGAAAAGCAGTGACATTACTTTGCCAACAAAGGTCCATCTAGTCAAGGCTATGGTTTTTCCAGTGGTCATGTATGGATGTGAGAGTTGGACTGTGAAGAAAGCTGAGTGCCAAAGAATTGATGCTTTTGAACTGTGGTGTTGGAGAAGACTCTTGAGAGTCCCTTGAACTGCAAGAAGATCCAACCTATTCATTCTAAACGAGATCAGTCCTGGTGTTCTTTGGAAGGACTGATGCTGAAGCTGAAACTCCAGTACTTTGGCCACCTCATGCAAAGAGTTGACTCATTGGAAAAGACCCTGATGCTGGGAGGGATTGGGGGCAGGAGGAGAAGGGGACGACAGAGGATGAGATGGCTGGATGGCATCACTGACTCGATGGACGTGAGTTTGAGTGAACTCCGGAAGCTGGTGATGGACAGGGAGGCCTGGCGTGCTGTCATTCATGGGGTTGCAGAGAGTCGGACATGACTGAGTAACTGAACTGAACTGATGTGGTAGTTGGTAAACAATGCTGTGATATTTTCAGGTGGACAGCAAAGGGACCCAGCCATACATATACATGTATCCATTCTCCCCCAAACTCCCCTCCCCTCCAAGCTGCCACATGACATTGAGTAGAGCTCCCTATGCTATACAGTAGGTCCTTCTTGGTCATCCATTTTGAATATAGCAGTATGTACATGTCCATCCCAAACTCCCTAACCCCCTTCTCTTCCCCCCTGGTAACCATAAGTTAATTCTCTTATATCTGTGAGTCTGTTTCTGTTTTGAAAATAAGTTCATTTGTATCATTTTTTAAAAAAAGATTCCCATATAAGCAATATAGATATTTGTCTTTCTCTGGGAAGATGTCTTAGGCTCAGAATCGTTAGAACATCATTTTTGCCCTATTCTTTTGACAGCCAGTTACTAAGGTCAGTTCCCACCTCTCTAGGCAGATGCTTTGAGGAATTTGCCTCATCTTCAGTTCAGCCTGAGAATGTGCTGAGATGAGGATCATGGGGCTGGAACATCTTTCAAGACTGGAGAAGCCCAGGTGATATAGCTGAACATGTCAGGATGCCTGGGAGAAGCTTTCCACAGGCCAAGAGGGTTTTAGGAGAGTCAACTCTCATCCCGTCTCTAATCACATCATCTCTCTGGGGTTCAGATTCACATTTTTTAAAAGGAGTTTCATGGCTTTTAAAGGTAATGTCATGTCTGGGGTCCTGTGTTGGTCCCTAAGCTACACTGAGTGAGTTGCTCCTGGATGCTGAAGGCTGGTCCAGGGCCTGCAGCAGAAGACAGACTCTCGTCATGGCTCCACTGTATAGAAGGAGGTGCTTTCTTAGATGGAGGCTTCCCAGGACCTGGGCTGAACTCAGAGACAATGCTTCTCTTCCCATATGAAAAAACACACTTCGGACCTTCGTTACGTTTCTCCCTGGGCTACATGTCTCTAGTGTCCGTATCCATTGCCAAAATGAAACACTAAAAGGAGAACAGACTTGAGAATTCCCATGAGCCACATGAGCAGAACTGAATTTAGCTTATACTTGGGTTATTTCTTGTAAACGTCTCTGATAATCATAAAAGAAACCTCAGTCACCTTCCTAAAAGGGTGTGAGAGAATCACTTTAAACCAATCCCCTGCCATCCGGAAGTCCCCGCCATCATCACCCATCTTTGTAAAGGGGTGTAAATATTCACCTCATTTTCACTTTATAAACCATCCTGTAGCGTCACATCCCTGAGCATCATATCAGCTTTAAATTTGAAGGCTCCCAGTTTGCAAACTTCCTACAGGTATAAGAAGCTCTAACTAGGGTTGTGTGTGTGTGTGTGTTCAGTTGTGTCTGACATTTTGCAACCTTGTGGACTATAGCCCTCCAGGCTCCCCTGTCCATGAAATTTTCCAGGCAAGAAGACTAGAGCATGTTGCCATTTCTTCCTCCAGAGGATCTTCCTGACCCAGGGATGAGTCTCTTATGGCCCCTGCATTTGTAGGTAGATTCTTTACTACTAGTGCCACCTGGGAAGCCCTCTAACTAGGTACTATTTCTAAATTTAGTGATTTTTAATTTTGCTCTTTCTGGATTTGAGTCACTGTTAACTCGGTTTTCCACTTAAAATCTGGTTCCACAGTTATGCCCTATAGCACATGTCACAATTCAGTCCTCTGCTGTTTCCTGAACTTTAAAGGAAGCTGAGTTCTTTTTGGAAAAGGCTGAGGGCATCACCTTCCTGTGCTCTTAGCTGTCTCTTGTCCCATTAGACTGAACTCTCACCGAGAGTAGGACTTGGGTTTCCTCATCTCTGAATCTCACTTGGTGCCTTATTTGCACACAGGTGGCTCTCAGTGGGGTTTAGCCTGGGGTTACAGGAGTTGCAAGCTCTAAGCTGTCCCTTGGTTTCCTTGGGAATCCCCCATGAGTCTCTGAACAGCCCTGAGTCCAGTGCTTTGAGGAGATGTTTTGTTCTTAAAAGGGAGAAGGCTGTCTTTTTTCTCTGATGGATTGGTGGTCAGGCTCCCGAGGAGAAGTGACTCACTGCAGGGGTCAGAGTGCACCGAGAGGGAGGAGGTGTTGGCTGGCCATGCTGCCCAGGGAGCTGCCAGGCTTGTCATGGTAAGGACCTGCTTTCAGTCACAGGGATCACTGGCTTCTGGGGCACTGGCCCAGACTCTCCACTTTGAGAAGCACAGAAAAATGGGTTGAGGACAGTCTAGGTCCGAAACCGGCCATAAATTTGTCACGATTCGATTTCCCCTTTTTAGGCGCTGCACTCTGTATTTGTATGAGGAAGATAACTTAGGACAGTTGGCTCCTTGACCACATGTTCTTGGCTCCTCTGGGCATCTAATGTCAGTGGAAGGAATGCAGAGCAATAACTGGTCCCTGGGAGGGCAGCACTCACCCTGCCAGCCCCCTTCTCCCTGGAATGAGTGATTGGCTCATTTCTTCAGATGAGCAAGTCAAGTGGTTCTTGCTGGTGCATGCGGCTGTTCCCTGGTGAGACTGGGGCAATGACAAGCGCTCTTTCTGGACTGATGAAGCCAGAAGATGCCGAGGTCCTGAGTCATCAATATGGAGTCTGTTTTGGCTGGAGCAGAGCCTGAGACCACAGCTGGGTGCAGGTGATTTTCTGCGAGGTCATCCCAGGAGGCAGGAAGGTGAGACAGAGGAGGAGAAAGAATCAAAACGAGAGTGTATTAAAAACAGAAAACAAAAAATGAGAGTGTGTTTCTGTGAGAAGCAGAGCTCGATTTTGCTAAGATGTGTGAGAAGCATGGAGAATGTTCCCCTTAAGGATGGAGGTCAGGACACTCACCACTGGTCTCTCATGCCCCCATGGTTGTGGGTAGTTCCTGGGGTGTGGACTTCGCTGCCATCCTGGCTGAACTTGTGCTGGCCAGGAGGGTCTTGAAGTGTCATCGAAGGTTCTAGAGGGGAAGAGTGGGTACACTGGTGGCATGGGCTTGAGGAGCGATGCTGCCGGTGGGAGATGAGTCTGTGCTCTCAAGGAGCTGCCCATCCAGCAGGTTAAAATCAGGGGTCGGCTGAGCAGACATGATGGGGGTTTCCTCTCCTTTTCAGCAGGGACAACCTCTGATGATATCTTGAACCATAAGGAGGAGTGGGGCCTTGGACTTACTGAGAAGAAACAGGAGCAGTGGGTTAGGTGATGGACGGGATGTCTAGAAAAGAATTAACTAGTTAGAAGACCCACCGTTATTGTTTACTCCTAGCACTACTTTTACCAGCTTAAGGTATGTTCTCATCTGAGACTAAAAATATTCTATAAAAATGTGCTTCATATTTGCCTTTAGTTTTACAATTTTCACTCTTCATTTCTTTAAGCAATCCAAATACTTGAAATATTTGTAAAGATAATGACCAAGAATTGTCTAAAATTAATGAAAGATCACAAGCAAGAGGCTTGGTGTAACCAGATCAGGAAAAATATAACACACACATACACACACACACACTCCATAGTCAAATTGCTGAAATCTAAACATAGGAATTTGAAGGCAGAGAAAAAAATTGTTAGGTTGATGCAGAAGTAATAGCAGTTTGTTGAAATTTGCCATTTGATATTGGAGTACATTCTAAATAAATGTGATTATGTTAACCATCATTCTAAGGCATATTTCTCACTTTATGTTTTTTGCTAATGATTTATTACTTGCTGTTTATTTTAAATTTATTATACCGTGGAAGTGGGAAATAGATTTAAGGGACTAGATCTGATAGAAAGAGTGACTGATGAACTATGGATGGAGGTTCGTGACATTGTACAGGAGACAGGGATCAAGACTATCCCCAAGAAAAAGAAATGCAAGAAAGCAAAATGGTTGTCTGAGGAGGCCTTACAAATAGCTGTGAAAAGAAGAGAAGCAAAAAACAAAGGAGAAAAGGAAAGATATACCCATTGAATGCAGAGTTCCAAAGGATAACACAGAGATATAAGAAAGCCTTCCTCAATGATCAGTGCAAAGAAATAGAGGGAAACAATAGAATGGGAAAGGCTAGAGATCTCTTCAAGGAAATTAGAGATGCCAAGGGAACATTTCATGCAAAGATGGGCTCAATAAAAGACAGAAATGGTATGGACCTAACAGAAGCAGAATATATTAGGAAGAGGTGGCAAGGATACACAGAAAAACTGTACAAAAAAGACCTTCATGACCAAGATAATCACGATGGTGTGATCACTCACCTAGAGCCAGACATCCTGGAATGCGAAGTCAAGTGGGCCTTAGAAAGCATTGCTACAAACAATGCTAGTGGAGATGATGGAATTTCAGTTGAGCTATTTCAAATCCTGAAAGATGATGCTGTGAAAGTGCTGTGCTCAATATCCCAGCAAATTTGCAAAACTCAACAATGGCCACAGGACTGGAAAAGGTCATTTTTTCTTTCCAATCCCAAAGAAAGGCAATGCCAAATAATGTTCAAACTACTGCACAATTGCACTCATCTCACACGCTAGTAAAATAATGCTCAAAATTCTCCAGGCTTCAACAATATGCGAACCATTAACTTCCAGATGTTCAAGCTGGGTTTAGAAGAGGCAGAGGAACCAGAGATCAAATTGCCAACATCTGCTGCATCATGGAAAAAGCAAGAGAGTTCCAGAAAAAAACCTATTTCTGCTTTGACTATGCCAAAGCCTTTGACTGTGTGGATCACAATAAACTGTGGAAAATTCTGAAAGAGATGGGAATACCAGACCACCTGACCTGCCTCTTGAGAAATCTGTATGCAGGTCAGGAAGCAGCAGTTAGAACTGGACATGGAACAACAGACTGGTTCCAAATAGGAAAAGGAGTACGTCAAGGCTGTAAACTGTCACCCTGCTTATTTAACTTATATGCAGAGTACGTCATGTGAAATGCCGGGCTGGATGAAGCGCTAGCTGGAATCAAGATTGCCAGGAGAAATATCAGTTACCCAGATATGCAGATGATATCACCCTTACGGCAGAAAGTAAAGAAGAACTAAAGAGCCTCTTGATGAAAGTGAAAGAGAAGAGTGAAAAAGTTGGCTTAAAACTCAACATTCAGAAAACTAAGATCATGGCATCCAGTCCCATCATTTCATGGGAAATAGATGGGGAAACAGTGGAAACAGTGTCACACTTTATTTTTTGGGGCTCCAAAATCACTGCAGGTGGTGACTGCAGCCAAGAAATTAAAAGACGCTTATTCCTGGGAGGGAAGTTATGATCAACCGAGACAACGTGTTAAAAAGCAGAGACATTACTTTGCCAAAAACGGTCCACCTAGTCAAGGCTATGGTTTTTCCAGTGGTCATGTATGGATGCGAGAGTTGGACTATAAAGAAAGCTGAGTGCTGAATAATTGATGCTTTTGAACTGTGGTGTTGGAGACTTTTGAAAGTTCCTTGGATTGCAAGGAGATCCAACCAGTCCACCCTCAAGGAGATCAGTCCTGAGTGTTCATTGGAAGGACTGATGTTGAAGCTGAAACTCCAATACTTTGGCTACCTGATGCAAAAAACTGACTCATTTGAAAAGACCCTGAAGCTAGGAAAGATTGAAGGCAGGAGGAGAAGGGGATGACAGAGGATAACATGGTTGGATGACATCCCCGACTCAATGGACATGAGTTTGGGTAAACTCCGGGAGTTGGTGATGGACAGGGAGGCCTGGTGTGCTGCAGTTCATGGGGTCGCAATAGAGTCAGACACAACTGAATGACTGAACTGAACTGAACTGAGACTATGGAAATTATATTAGACAAAAAGCAAATTTGAGTGATTTTCTTATTTGAGTTTAAAATGGGTTGTAAAGCAGCAGAGACAACTCATAACATCAACAATACATTTGGCCCATGAACTGCTGACGAACCTACATGGCAGTGGTGGTTCAAGAAGTTTTGAAAGGAGACAAGAGCCTTGAAGATGAGGAGTGCAGTGGCTGGCTGACCATTGGAAGTTGACAACAACTAATTGAAGCCATCACTGAAGCTGATTCTCTTACAACTATGAGAAAAGTTGCCAAAGAACTCAGGGTCAATCACTGTATAGTCATTTGGCATTTGAAGCAAATTGGAAAGGTGAAAAAATTCAGTAATTGCGTGCCTCATGAGCTGATTGCAAAAAAAAAAAAAAAATTGGTCGCTTTGAAGTGTTGTCTTCTCATATTACATGCAACAACAACTATTTCTTGAGCAGATTGTGACATGTGATGAAAAGTGGATTTTATATGACAAGCAGCAATGACCAGCTCCGTTGGTTGGACTAAGATGAAGCTCCAAAGCACTTCCCAAAGCCAAACTTGCACCAAAAAATGGTCACGGTCACTGTTTGGTGGTCTGCTGCCAGTCTGATCCACTACAGCTCTCGAATCCTGGTGAAACCATTGCATCTGAGAAGTATGCTTAGCAAATCAATGAGATGTACTGATAACTGCAATGCCTTCAGCTGGTATTCGTCAACAGAATGGGCCAAACTCTTCACCACCACAATGCCCAGCCACATGTTGCTCACCCAATGCTTCAAAAGTCAAATGAATTGGGCTACAAAGCTTTGCCTCATCCACCATATTCACCTGACCTCTTGCCAACTGACTACCACTTCTTCAAGCATCTCAACAACTTTTTGCAGGGAAAATGCCTCCACAACTAGCACAATGCAGAAAAAGCTTTCCAAGAGTTTGTCAAATCCTGAGGCATGGATTTTTACACTGCAGGAACAAACAGATTTATTTCTCATTGGCAAAAATGTCTTGATTGTAATGGTTCCTATTTTGATTAATAAAGATGTGTTTGAGCCTAGTTATAAAGATTTAAATTTTACTGTCTGAAACTGCAATTATTTTTGCACCAACCTAATAATGAAGAAGAATAAAAGAGAATTTCTTCTGTTACATTCTCTCTCTTCTCCTCTTTAATGACATGTATGTTAGACCACTTATTATTTTCCTTCAGCTTATGCAAGTTTGTTCTGTTTTTTTTCCCTCTTCTTTTTCTTTTAGATTTCAGTATGTATAATTTTTACTGGCTTATCTTCAAGTTCATTGATTCCTTTCTCAGTTGTATCCAACATGCTAATAAGGCCAGAAAAAGAATTAATCTCTGGAATCACATTCTATGTTTATAATACTCCCATTTGACCCTTTTTGACTCTCTGCTGAAGTTCCCTGTTAGTTCACCTCCTCATTTGATTTATTAGATTCCTGTGCAATTTTCCCATGAGATTTTTTTCAGCGTAGTCATCATAGTTATTTTAAAGTCCATGTCTGACACTTCCCACCTCTGAGTCATCTGAGTCTGATTCTAGTGGTTGTTTTGTCTCTCTACAGTGGGTTGTTCTTGCTTGCTTTCCTGTGCATCTCAGCATTTTTGATTGCTTGCCAGATGTTGGTTGTGGAAAGATCGTAGAGACTGAAGTAAGCAGTGTTTATACTCAGAAAAGGGCATGGCTCTCCCACCAGGCAGTTAGCACGGATGGCTGAGTCAGTTTCCTTAGGGTTTGAGTTTGTTTCCTTCAGGGTCCTCCATCAGTGGGTGCTGTTATCTTATGCTAGCGATTGGAGTGCTGGAGTAGGGGGATCCTGTTCTACACTCCCCTTTCAGGAGCAGCACCTGTGTAGTCGATTCTCCATGGTCCTGACACCCTCCAGTGGTAGACTGGGTGCTTGTCCCTTGGTGCTCATGATGAGAGCAGGGGGTGAAAGGTGTATCACTTCTCCTGGTTCAGCCTCGGGCTTAGGTCAGGGCTGTGAGTCTCGGAGACAGAGAGTGATTGATTTGCATGCGAGTGTTTGTGGCAATTCTATTTGCAACCATACAGAAGTGTCAACGGTCGCAGTTCCTCACTTGGAGAACGGATCAACAAACCTTGGTGGGCCCACACGTTGAATCCTATGCAGCAATAAAAAGGAATACATAATACAAACAACTACATGGGTGAATCCTAAATGTGCTCTACTAAATGAAAGAAGTCAGATTCATAATTCTGTACACATTTTAACTTCCAGTTTAGGAAACTCTGGAAAGGGAAAAGTTTAAGGTAAGAAACTATGTCAGTGGTTGCCAGGAGCTTGGAGTGGAGGAGGGGATGACAATAACATGGCCTGAAGGAAATTCTTGGTGGGACAGAACTGCTCTAATCATTAGAGACGTGATCTTGCCTTTCAGGAAGAGGAATTTATCAGCACATCACCTACTGTCCTTGGAAACCAAGCTCTGCAGTGTTTCTCTGTGTTGAGATGGGAGGGACTTCCCTGTCCCTTCCCTTCGCCCACAACCCCCAGTCCCAGCAGCAGACCTCTGCTCTGTGTCAGGGTAAGGGTCTGACTCAGGTGCCTGTGCTTGCCTGTTCCAGCAGTTTCAGGTCGTTGTTTCAACTGAAGGAGAGTGTGGGAGGAGGGCTGGGTTCGGGGCCTGGACTGCAGGGCAGCAGGTCACCACTCGCACCCCTGTACCACCTTGGCACACTCATTGTAACCATCTTGCCCGTGCCTTCTGGGTGGAAGCCTGCGGCAAAGAATATGTGAGTGACTGTGAACTCTTTGTGTCTGGAAGTCCCAGCGATTCTAAGCTAGACACACTAGTCTTCACTTGACTAGAAGTCATTAGAATTTTAGGTGATTTCTGCCTCACCTTCTGGGGAGGCCACCTCTGTCGGGATTGCTATGTGCTGAGGAAGGTGAGACAGATTGTGTCCCATGTCCCCTTCAGGGGAGTCCATCTTTGGGTATTTAGTTCACTTGGTTGCAGTCAACTCTCAGATGGACTCAAAAATTATGTTTTTGTGGATTTCTTGGCCTTTCCTTGTTGTTAGAGTGGAAAGAAATGTCCTCTGTGATTTTCTACGTCCTCTGTGCCAGTGGAACAGCTGCTATTTGAATGTCTAGGATGCTGGACCATTTCGTGTTTATTGGCTTTGCACTGTGACTCATCCCGTTTGACCAGTAAGCCTGAAAGGTGGAAAACTCTTTGGCCACCTTTTCATGTGGAAGAGTGACGTCCTGGATTCCTTCACAGTCTTTGGGCTGATGAAGCCCATCCCAGTCTTCCCCTGGCATTCTGGGTATCACTTGCCTGGGGGGGGCAGAGGACACATCTGTCTGGATATCCTGGGGCAGAGCGATGCAGTCAGAGGGGATCAGGCGCGTTGTCAGAACCTCTGACTCCATAATGGGATTGACCAGACGTCCCTTCCCTTGTGCTGGTTCACACTCTCCAGCCATGTGAGTTTAACCAAAGCCTCCTCAATTCTGGGCTTCCTTGGTGGCTCAAATGGTGAAGAATCCACCAGCAGTGCAGGAGATCAGGGTTCGATCCCTGTGTCGGGAAGATCCCCTGGAGAAGGCAATGGCTACCCAGGGAATTCCTGGAGAGTTCCACAGAGAGAGAAGCCTGGCAGGCTACAGTCTGTGGGGTCACACAGAGTGGGACACGACTGAGCGATAACACTTTCACTTTCTCCTCAATTCTGGGTCCCAGAATGCTCATCTCTAAAATTAGAGGTGGGACTAAATTCTCTTAGAATGGATGCCCTCCAGACTGTGATGGGCCAGCAAATCTCTCAGCACACAGGTGTTTTCTCATTCAAGACATAATAAAAAGGCAGCTGCAGTAAGAGAAACACTCTGTGTTAAAAGCAGTGCTTGGGTTCAAGAAGGACGTTCAGAGAGGAGGAAACCATAGCTGAACTCCTGCGGTTTTCAGAGTCAGCGCCCCTGCCCCCCCATTTTATCCAGCACAGCTCAGATCTCACAGGGCTCACTTCCTGGGCTTCCCCCACGTGTCTACGGGAGGAGTTTTGTGAAAAAAAAAAAAAAAATGAAACCCACTCAGAAATTAGAGGGCTTCCCTAGTGGCTCAAGTGGTAAAGAATCTGTCTATGATGCAGGAGACTTGGGTTCAATCCCTGGGTCAGGAAGGTCCCTTGGAGAAGGGAATGACAACCCACTCCAGTATTTAGCAGAGGGAGGGGCTGGCGGCAGAGAAGGCGATGGCACCCCACTCCAGTACTCTTGCCTGGAAAATCCCATGGATGGAGGAGCCTGGTGGGCTGCAGTCCATGGGGTCCGAAGAGTCAGACATGACTGAGTGACTTCACTTTCACTTTTCACTTTCACGCATTGGAGAAGGAAATGGCAACCCACTCCAGTGTTCTTGCCTGGAGAATCCCAGGGACGGGGAAGCCTGGTGGGCTGCCGTCTATGGAGTCGCACAGGATCGGACATGACTGAAGCGACTTAGCAGCAGGGGCTGGCGAGGAGAGGTCAGGTGGAAGAGGTAAGAGGTTTGGGAGACAGAAGTGTTCAATGTCTAGACTGTGGTGATTATTTCATGGGTGTGTTGTGTCTATTTGGTGCAACTCATGGAAATGTATATATAATTTTGAGATGATGAGTTTATGTTTCAAGGCAATTACATAACTTTATTTTGATTAGTGTAGTATTTGTTGCACAATAAGTGCTGTTAGTTCAGACCATCTCTATACAATTTGGCTTTTTTTTAATTTTAAATTTTTTATACAATTTTGTAAGGTAACTTTCCATTTACAGTTATTACCAAATATTGGCTATATTCCCCACGTTGTACATCCTTGAGCCTGTCTTACACTCAGTAGTTTGTACTGTTCCCTCCATCACCCCTATATATTCCTTCCCCCCACAACTGGTAACTGCTAGTTTGTTCTCTATATCTATGAGTTAACTTCTGTTTTGTTATATTCACTAGTTTGCTACATTTTTTAGATTCCACAAGTGTTATCATACAGTATTTGTCTTCCTCTGTCTGAGTTATTACACTTAGCATCAGTTCAGTTCAGTCGCTCAGTCGTGTCCGACTCTTTGCGACCCCATAATACCCTCCAATTTCATCCATGCTGCTAGAAATGGCAAATTTTCATTCTTTTTATGACTGAGTAATATTCCATTGTCTAAATACACCACATCTTCTTTTATCCATTCCTTTGTTGATGGAGACGTGGGTTGTTTCCATATCTTGACTAAAGTGAATAGTGCTGCTATGAACACTGGGGTGCACGTATCTCTCGGAATTAGTGTTTTTGTTTCCAGAATTGTATGTTAAAAGGGTGAAATCACTGTAGGTAAATTATATTTAGATGAAGTTGATTTAAAAATTGGAAGCCACTGCTTCAGCTTAGTGTTTCTCAAATTTTTAAATATCCACGTTCCTTCCAATTAGACTAAAAACCTCACACTGAGCTTTAGTTACTTTGAATTTCCAAATTGTAGTGGGAAAGAGCAAATCAAAAACAATGGTAGTTTTAGAATCTACTCTGTGAATTCAGAGATAAGAATAATAAGACAGGTACCTGGCTTTCCACCTCTCAGTGTGTACTTGCATTTTATCCATTTGCCTTCATGTGTGTGTGTGTGTGTGTGTGTGCGCGCGTGTGTGTGTGTGTGTGCGTGTGTGTGTGCGCGTGAGTGTGAGTATGAGTGTGTAAGATTATATACTATTGGTGCTGTTGAACTCCTTTGGCTCCACCGTTTCATCTCACTTCTCACCTCCCTCCCTGTTTTCCTTGCCTGCCTTCCTGTGGGCAATAATGTGAAAGTTAAGTATGCATACCTACAGTCCATCTTGGACATCTTCTCATATATAAACATATACGCACAGATGTACCCAAGGTCAACACGTAGTATTATTTTGATCTTTTTCTTGTAAACTTAAACAATTGGTTTCAAAACATGCAGATCATGCTGCATTTGTTTTTCCAGTTACCACTGTGTTTCTGAGATCTGCTCATAATGACAAATATCCAGGTCTAGGTTATTTTTCTTCCTGTTGTGCAGCTTGCCATTTGAATGCACCCTCATTTACTTCTCAATCCCCGTTTATTCATTATTGTCAGGAACAATGTGGCTATGATCTTGCTTTTACACACCGAGGGTTTCTCCATGTTAGGCCTGCAGCTGGAAGTCCTTGATCAGGGACTAGAACAAACTCTTCCGACTGCCAGTGCACCCCAAGGCCACCCCGAGACCCTGACGATCCTGTGTCTATTACTGTGACTCCATGAGAGTCGCTGTTCGAGAAGAGGGGTCCACATATGCTTCCATCAAGGGTCAGAGAGGATATACTTCAGGCTTTGCCACCAATGGGGAGCACTGAGACTACAATGTAGGTATTTATATAAAACGTAACCATTATAAGATATAAAAACCATTCTTGGCTCATAGTCTATAGGAAAGCAACAGCTGGCTGGATTTGGTGCCTGCACTGGCGTTCAGGCACTGGTGCCTGCTCTAGACCTTTGCAGTTCTAGACAATCTTCTAGTTCTAGTGTGAATTTATGAATAAATAGATTAATACATGTGTCCACATACACGCATGTCCACATACACACGCACATGTGAAGGCATAGTGTTAGAAGTTAGGTGGCCAGCACACACACACTTCCAACTGAGGGAAGTCCTGGCAGAAATGCCAGCCCATTTCCTGCAAAGTTGCTTTTGTCCTTGTTTTGCACGAGCAGCGGGCCTGAGTGTGGCTCTAGTTTCCCTCCCAGGGCCGCCTGCTTCTGAGTCCACTTGGCTGGCCTGGGCCCCGCCCTCTGAGCACAAACACAGTAGGAATGCCAGTCTCTGCACGGTGTTCGCAGCTCCTGACACACAAGCCCCAGGCTCCCCCTCACCCTGTGAACCCCTCATGAGAACAGGTCACTGTGGGGTGCTTGGAGGGAGAACGTGGAGATGGGCGGTATTTTGGAAAGCATAGACATTAGGCAGTGCTGAGTGGCTTGACTTCATCTTTCCAAAGATGGAGCAGCGATGGGATATATGGACAACGACCCACCCACATTGCTCCCCAAGACAACCAGAGGACTGGGGGTTAGTGGAACAGAGAACAGATGATAATTAAAGAGGTTTGGACTAAAGCAATTTTTTATTTTTATAAAGCCCTGGTCCTGGGCTGGGCCATCTTTCCAGTGGGACTGCACCCAGAGTCACTGGGACTCTGACACTCCGTCTACTCTTTCCCACTTTTGAGCAAGGCATCTCCGTAACCTCCTTCTCCAGTGACTCGGAAGCTGCCTTTGGGGAGGTGACCAGCCTGGGGGACTGTGCAAAGTTCCTCATTGTTGTGAGGACAACCATCTTGTGAGGGAGGGTCGTGGCTCAGGGTGGGGTGTGTAGATAAACCTGCCCTTTTCCAAGTGTCAACTCACACAGAAGAGCAGCCTTCCAGACCTCAGTGGGTCTCAGATTCTCAGTCCCCCCAGGGTGGCTCACCCCAATGCCAGCCGGCCCCTTCTGCCAAGCTCCTGCCCCTTCCTGTCCACCTCTGCAGGTTCTGAGACCCCTCCTTGTATTCCCCGCCAGCAAACACCCTCCCTACTCCCACCCCAGCCCCACTGGGTTGATGGATTCAGAGAAGGCATGATGATAAAGAAGCCAATCAATTCAAGTTCTCAAGACTCAGTGTCTAGAGGGGATGAGAGAGTCCCACAGAGGGGTGAGCTAGAGCACCTAGAGCTGGTGAGGGACCTTCTTTTTCTTCTGGAACTTTCCATCTTTGCCTGGAGTGGAGAGTTGGCAGGGATGGGCAGGGCAGTCTTCTGTCAGCTGCTTTTACCATCTCCTGCCTTTTACCTAGAGCACACAGCCCAGCCACGGACCCTAGCTCCCCAGAGCTCAGTTTCGCTGCAGCCCACACAGAGGGCTAAATTAGGCTGTTTGCACCTTGGCTGACGTCTTCTTAATGGTTCTGTGGATAATGGTGCTTATCCCCTGCAGAGATGGAATGACGCAAAGGGAGGAACTCAGAGGTGGGATTCCAGTGAGAAAACAAAGCTCCCTAGTGAACTGACCACCCACAAGTTTAAATATTTAAATTCTCATTTTAATGGAGGGAGGAGGTGCCATTACTTATTGTCAAGGCTCCAGTGTCATTCCGGGCTCCCCGCTCAGTAGCAGGGGTTCATCAGAGAGTCTTCTATTCCCTCTGGCCTTTGTAGCTGCTGCTCCTGGAGTGACACTCATGTCTCCCTCCCACTCTTGCCCTGCAGAACTCTTAGTCATGGTACTGACCTCACCCTCGGTGCACTCCCGGGCTCCCATGGCACTGACCTCCCTGCCTAGGAACAGGTCACAGTGACTGTTTTTGCTCGTGCACTTACCCAAACCCTCCACCAGATGGAAACGGCTTCTTCATTGCTGTTCCCACAACCTGATGCTCTCCTGGGACCAGATGCAAAGAGAAGAGTCCCCCAGAGCATCAAGGTCAGAAAAACCCTCAAACCAGGGGGCACAGTCATGGCCAGTGAGGAGAGGCGGGAGGCTGGGAGCTGAGAACGTGAGGACCAGGCTTAGGGGTGAGTTCTCCAGGGCTGGACACTGACCAGGAACCACACCGGGGTGCCTGGACTTGTTCCCCGGCTGCTGGCTGAAGACAAGGAGGTCAGGCAGGGGTTTCAAGGTAGTGGACCCTCGCAGAGGCTCAGCTGGGCAGGCATGACCCTGAACTGGTTCTAGAAGCTCCACCTGCTGGACACCAACTCCTGGAAAGATCCAAAGGATGGAGCAAACCCAGGAGTGGCTTGGATTTGGACATTTCCTCACCAGGTAGGTGAGGCAGACTGGGAGATGCTGATCACCTGGGCAGTTGACCTCCCAGTGAGGTTGGATGCGGGGCTGGGGTGCACAGCGGAGGAGAAGGAGCATTGAAGGTGGGGAGGAGAGAATCGTGGACTCCAGGGTCTGAGGAATGCTGGAGAGAAACAACAGCCAGGGTTTAATTAGGCGGATTCCCCAGAAGCAGACCCCAGGCAAGGATTCCAGGGTGACTGGCTTATTTGGAAGGTGGTGGGAAGCAATGGCAGGAAGTGGGGGGAGGGGCAGGCCAACATCACCAGTGGATGAGCCAGGGTGCCTGGGGGGAGACCAGAGCTCCTTCTTGCCTCGGAGCCCCCTGCACACATGTCTGGCACCACGTCCCGCCCGTGTTGGCTGAGAACTGAGGTCCCAAGACAGTGACTTCCTTTCTGTCGAGGGTGGTGTGTCTTGACCTTGACACTCAAGGTGACTTGAGTGTCAGACAAGGCGCCTGCTGAATCTCGATGGGGCCTGAGGGCCAGAGGCGCCAGCGGCTTCAGCATGCAGACCCCGCCCTGGAGCATCAGACTGCACGCAGTGTGGGCAGCTGCGCACAGTGTGCCCAGGGCGCACTTAAGCGTGGCTGCTGGTGCACCTCTCACCCTGATGAACTGACTGCGGGGACTTCAGCGGGCATTCCTGCTGGATTGAGGCACCTGCACAGAGACCCTGCCTTGATTCTTCTGCATCCCCTTGTGGAAGACTCTTGAGGGCTTTTGACTGAACAGAACTGAAGTCCAGCTTGGAAGCATCAGAGATAAGATGGGACCCACAGCTCATCCAAGGGCCCTGAGCCCCCGTCAGGGATCAGAGCTCCCTGCGGGGACTGGTCTCTCCTAAGCCCCCATGAGCAGCCTTGGGTACTGAACAGCCACCTGCCAGGCCCTTTGCACCCATGATTACAGCCTTGACCCCAGAAGGTCACCATTACCCCCAGCAGTACAGGCTAGGGGCAGCTCCTTTGTACAGAGGAGGAGAACCTGAGTCCAGTGACCCCATTTCTCTTGAGTCTCTTTTCTTTGGCATCAGTGCCACGTGGGACACTTACCTGCATCTGACCTATTACTGTGAGGGGGCAGTTTGGCCCAAACCCGGGGCTGGTCGTGCTGGGCTGAGCTCATTGCAAGACCCCTACATGTTGAGAAGCAGTGGCAGACCCGACTCTGGGTCTCCTACAGCCCAGCCCTCATTTTACAGTGAAGGGAGTGTTGCCCCTTTCAAGGTCCCATAACTGATCCGGGAGCCCCCCACCCAGAGATGTGCCCACTCCTCCTCCACACACTGCTCCCGCCGATGGAAGGGTGTTTTCTAAAATCATTTTGCTGATGTAGCCCATTTTCTGGGTTGTATTTTCCCAGATGAGTTTTGTGTGTGTATGTGTGTGTGGGAGCGGGCACATCTTATAGAATCGTCGTGCAGTATTCAGTTTACAAGAAAAGGCCAATTATTGGCTACAATTCTGTGCCTATTAGGGTTTCCCTGGTGGCTCAGCAGTAAAGAATCCGTCTGCAATGCAGGAGACCTGGGTTCGATCCCTGGGTCGAGAAGATCCCCTGGAATAGGAAATGGCAACCCACTCCATTAGTCTGCCTGGAGATCCCATGGACAGAGGAGCTTGGCAGGCTACAATCCATGGGGTCACAAAGAGCTGGACAGAACTGAGCAACTAACATTTTAACCTTCACGGTGGCTATTAGGAAGAGCTTCTCAACGGGACCCAGGGCTGGACCTTGTGCAAGAACTCGGAGGGAGACAGAGGCAGCCTTACCCTCGAATGTCTGCTGCTTGCAAGATGTAAGCAGAGACTGGTGGTGAGAGGGAGATTCTCAATCCTGATGCACCGAGCCAGAGTCTGGGGGGGCCTCAGGAACCCCTGGTTTTAACCTGTCTTTGGGTAATTCCCATGCAGCTGCTGCAGGAAAGGCAGCTGGATGGAAGGAATTCTTAATGTACAGACCAGGCCAAACCACTCCTGTCCAAATGGCACACAGCTGTGAGCCAGTGTCCCTCAGTTTTATGATGACAATTGCCCAGATATTAGAAAGACAGGTGGCCCTAAGGGCAGGGGGCCTCACATCACCCCACAGGGACCTTGACTTTTGTCCGGGTCGCCTGGCCATCTGGGGCAGGACCCCCTTCCTTCCTGGCTCAGAGTGAAACTCACGTTCCTGCTGAAATCTTCCCAGACCGCCCCCTGCTTTATCCCCCAAGCCCCCAGCACTTCTCACCATCTGACACATGTTTCTCTGTTGACTGCTTACCACCCACCTGCCTCTTTCCCATGAGAACAGGAGCTCCCAGGACTCCAGCCCTGTTGTGTCTACTCCTGGACCCTCGGGGCTTGGCACTTGGTGGACACTTAATGACTCTTCCTTCCATGAATGGAGTCCCCTCGTTATTGTTTTCCTTTTGACTGTTGCTCTGTCTCCGGAATGGCGCCAACCTTGCCCAGAGTGTTTGCTCTCTTTGTCTGCTCTGTGGACCAAAGCCATGTGGATGGATCGGTCTCCTCCCACAGAGACCCCTCTCACCGAGTTACCTTCGCATTGCAAGAATTTTCTCTGGGGGATCCTCAGAGGTGGAGGAAACCTCCTTATTCCCAGAGCCAGACTTGTGCAGAGGTAGATGGAGAGAGGGCAGGGAATGCAGGACCTGGGAGCATCCTTACCTGTTTGGAGACCTTTGCTTAGGAACTCCTCCACTCAGCAGCAATTACTAGTGATTAGTGTTTGGGTGTGTGAGGACACTGAGGTTCTACTCTTTGAGCAAATTTTAATGATGCAACACAGCGTTATCAGCTCTATCGTTATATTTCATATCAGAGCCTCACCTTCGTTATCTTATAGCTGGATGTTTATACCCTTTTACCAACCTTTTCCTATTTTCCCCATTCCTCAGCCTCTGGTAACCACTTTTTTTACTCTCTGTTTCAATGAATCTGACTTTTTAAAAAAGATTCCACATGTAAGTGGTACGTGCCGTGTTTGTCTTGCTGTCTGGCTTATGTCGGCCTAACGCCCTCAAGCTGCATCCATGTGGCAGCCAAGGGCAGCACTGCCTTGCTTCTTGTGGTTGAATAGGATCTGATTGTGCGTGTGCACCACTTCTTTGTCTGCATCTGCTGGTGCAGGTAGTCTGTTTCCAGGTCTCGGCTGTTGTGAACGGTGCTGCACCACCCAGCATTTAGGCAGGAAGGGCCTCCCCTACCCCCCTGCCCTGCCAGCTTGGAAACAGCCTGGGGGTCGGGAGGGAAGAGGTGTCTGTGCAGCTGGTACACGGCACACACCTCAGCACAAGTTGGGGGCCCTTACTTACCTGGGGGAGCAGTTCTATTTGCTCTCCTGCATCTTACAGGGGAGGAAGCAGAATTTCAGAAATGTTGGGCCTCAGCCCAGGGCTCCAGAACCAATTCAAGACTTTCCTACTCCCCACTTGTCAGAGCAATGAATTCCCACACTGTCCTGTCCCCTCTCACTCTAAAGGGATGAGCGAGTGGGGATTTCCTCACCACACCAAATCCTGACTTGACCTCCCTGAAGTAAACAGTACCCATGGGCCCTAAAATGCTTTTAGAAAAGGAGGAAAGGATTAAAGCTTTTTGCAAAGATAAACAAAAACTCCTGGGAGGCCAGGTTCAAACTGTTCAAGAGGCAACCAGAAGCCCAGACACAGACTCTTGAGAGAGGGAGTCGACCTAAGGGGGCAGGGGACCTGTGGCGACACTGGTCCTCTCCAGAGGAGTCGGGAGGCGGGGGGAGCTCACGCGGGGAGTAGGGGAGATGTTCCTAGCTCTTCCCTGGCTCTCTGTCCTCCTTCAGACAGTATCGTCCAGCTGCTTGTTCTCCATCTCACTGGAGGCGGGGGACAGCCGCCCAGGCTGTTTTACATCATGGTTTACAGGCTGGACATGGGGCTGTTTCCAAAGGCCAAATGTTCAAGGCAGATGCACTGTGTTCCCACTCGGAAACCTGGGGCTTTTTGGACAAGAAAATCTCCCATAAAACATGAGAATTCATCAGATCCAAGGACAGAGGAGTTGCAGACCCAGGTCCTTTCCTGATATGCCCCACAGAGTGTCCAGACTCCTTGCACATTCCTTCCGATGCCAGGAGCGGGCTTGCAGGGTTCCCTGAGGTCGGTCCAGATGGGGTGGGTGGTGTCAGTGACTGGGGCTGGATCCAAACAACACTTGTTCAGAGAAGATGCTCTCTGCTTCATTTGTGGAACACCAGGTCCCATCCTTCTGCCACCCCCCACTGCCAGGGGCCTGGCAGGAGGGGAGGCTGGTCCAGCCCTGCCAGAACATCCCAGAATGCAATCCCATCTCTGGACTGAGTGAGATGCACAAGGACAGTGTTTGTCTAACCCACCTTGCTGCCACCCCAGGATCCTTGGCTTCCACACGGAAAGGCTGGTGTCTGAGGTCAGTGGGAGGTTAATTCTTCGGGGCACCAGCAGGAAGGACAGGGGGCTCTCACTGGTGCCTCTCAGAGGTGTCAGCCATCCTGGGAGAGCTTCTAAAAGACAAGGCTGGGGACAAGCAACCAGTCAATGGGGGGAAACAAAGGAGAAACAGTGGTCAGGGTGAAAACTCAGCCCCGTGCCTGAGAATTGTAGCTGAGCAGCCGTGGAACTGTTCCCTACTAGAGGAAGCTCCGGGGTTGCCCTAGGGCCAGGGCAGGAATTCTACGCAGCTGCCAGTAGGGCTCATTGTCAACTGTCCGAGCCCAGTGGTGATTACCAAGGGAGGCAGAGGAATCTGCCAGCTTAACAGGATTGTTATCCATTTTCACCGGCAGATTTATGTGTCTAACCCAGACTCAGCCCTGAACCTCAGGTATGTCTGGGCAGCTGCCACGTGGCATCTCTGCTCAGATGTTTGACAGGCGCCCAACTCATTCCCAACCTGCCAGCCACCCAAGAGGCTTCCAGCCCTCCCATCTTGACAATGGTGAATCCCTTGTTCACGGGCTCGGGCAAAACAGCTTCCAGGTGCCCTTGACTCATCAGCTGATCCCCTCGCCTGGGTGCCTGGACCTGCAAAGCTTACTGGAGTTGGCCCATTTCTTGTAGCCTCTGAGGCCTCCATACTGGTGGGAGTCATGGTGACGGTGGCTTGTCTGCAGTGTTGTTACCGTCTACTGAGTGGTCATCAACTCCTACTGTCTTTGCTCAGCATCGTAGCTGGAAAGATTCTCTCAAGAACACAGGTCAGACTGTGCTGCTCTTTTCCACACCATCGTGGCTTCTCCCTTTGTGCGCGCGTGTCAGTCGCTTCGGTCGTGTTCGACTCTGTGCGGCCCTAGACTGTGTAGCCTGTTGGGCTTCTTTGTCCCTAGGATTTCCCAGGCAAGGATACTGGCCTGGGTTGCCATTTCCTCCTCCAAGTGATCTTCCCAACCAGGGATCGAACCCGTGCCTCTGGCATTGTGGGCCGATTCTTTACGGTCTGAGCCACCAGGGAAGCCAGGCTTTTCCTTTTGCTCAGCATAAAATCCAGAGTAAATCCTGACTGTGGTTCTGTGTGCTCTGGCCTCCCCCTCTGACCTCCCTTCCCATCCTGCTCGCCAGGTTCCTGCTTCAGGACCTCTGTGCTTCCTGCGCCCTTCCAGCCGGGATGGCAGGTGATGCTCTGCCAACTCTGCTTTGGTGGACGCCCTGGGGCCTTGACCAGCCCACAGCAGCTCGGCAGACACTCATGCCCGCCTGTATCCCCTCAACACTCACGTTTCTCACACGGGTTGATGACTTCCTACTGGGGCACTTGCTGTTCTATATGAGGTGTCTGCTGTTTGTTCTGTGTGGCTGCTCAAGGCTTGCCTGGGACAGGGCAGGTAGGCTTTGGAGGGTACCCCAGCTTCCTCGTCCTCTGGATGGGACGACTTAGAGGCAGGTTCCAGGTGGTCTTCTGTGACCCCGGCAGGACTGGGTGCCTGCAGGTGGCTCACCAGGGTAACTGACCTGGTGACACGTGTTATTTGCTGCTGTTCCTCCCTGGTCTCACTTCCCTGACTTCCTATGTGTCTCCTGGGATCACTTTCTGAACAAATCAGTTGCTCTCAAATCCTCATCTCAGGGCCAGTGTCTGGGGTCAAGCATGTCTGGTGTGGAAGCTTTAGGGGAGGCCGTCCCCAGGGCTAGACCCCGTCTGCACTGTGACCTGAAGCTCGGTGTGGAGTCCCACTCTCTCAGAGAGATTGCTGTTCGTGGCTTCTACGTGGGGGAGTGTCTGTGGGTCTTGGAAACATGAAAACAGATACACCATGGGGGCTGAGAAAGGGGTCCTATTGGGGAACCTTGTGGTCTCTCTCTGCCCTGTTCCCACCTGCCCTCAGACAATCCTGCTGGAGTGAATGATTCACCTTCCATCACCCAGTGGGAGAGAGAGGATACCCAGGTTCTCAGGGGGTCATGGAATTTGAGAGCCCAGGCTTTGCCGATTGCGCTGCAAACTATGGCTGCAGAACAACCCCCCTCAAACTGAGGGGCTTGAGACAACCACAATATTTATTTTGCTCACAGATCTGCAGCTCTGGCAGGGCTTGGAGGTAGCCCATCTCTGCTCTGTGGTGTCAGCTAGAGGACATCAGAGGCCAGGGCTGGAATCGTCATGACTCATGCCGGGAAAGTGATGGGAAGGTGGTGCTCTTGGAGGCCTCCTGGGGCCATCACAGCAGTCGGGACCTGTCCCAGAGGGGTCCCCTTTCAGGATGGGTTTCTAATGACATTCACAGGGGACTTTGTAATTCCTTCAGGGAAAATGATCAGAATCTAACTGCTACAGTGTCCACTATATTTTATCACTTAAGAAAAGCTTTTCCCCTCTTTATTTAGTAAAACATGTTTACGTTTTGAAAATCTGAAAACACTGAACAGATAAATAAAGAAAATAAAATCACCCTAAATCTTAATGCTCAGATACAGCCAATATTAATAACAAACATAGGAAAGGCATTGCGTATTTGGATTCTCAAATCCAAATTCCAAGTATTTGGATCTCTCCCCTCCTTTTCTAAGACAAGAAGTCTTTATTATGCTGGATGGGGAGGTTGGTGGGAAAGAAATTTGGACAAGCTGAGAGGGTCAAGTTGGTCTTTCTCTGTGGTGGTGTGGAGATGCTCTAAGGCAGAGGAGGTAAGAGATGGGAAGGAATTTGGAGGAGACAGACAGACAGAGACAGAGAGGGGGGAGAGAGAGACAGAGAGGGGGAGAAGGAGACAGAGAAGGAGAAGGAGAATAAGAAGGTGAGGAGGAAGGAGGTGGATGGGGAAGAGAAGGAGGAGGGGGCAGGGGGGAGGATATTAGAAGGAGAATATTAGTGAGTAGAAGAGAAAACAAGGAAGCCAGGCATCCATGGAGTCACCAAGAGTTGGACATGACTTAGCAGCTGAGCAACAATGACAGAGAAGAGAGAGGTGAGTGATGAAGGCTCAAAGGCTGGCAGTCCTGGGGGAGGCCTGAGCAAGGTCAAAACAAGAAAGGGGAGGAAAGCATTATCTGTCGTGTGGAACAAAAGTTTGAGGAAAGGAAAGGCTGGCAAAAGAAGTATTTAAAAAAACTATCATCATCACCAGAAACCTTCAGTAAAGACATTACTCTTCGATTCCAGCTTGATAATGAAAGCCATTTTAAAGCCTTAAGCTGACCCAGTTTTATTCAGTATATTTATATCCATCTATATAATCCCATATTATTTTTAAAAATCAAAGTAAAGCCTTATCTACACATTATTTTATAACCTGCCCTTTCCACTTAACAGTATATATATAGAACATAATCTTCGATGCTCACACAGTACTCCAGTGTTGGAATGTACCATGATTTATCTAATTCATCTCTCATTAGCAAGTTGTTTCCAATTTTTAAAACTATTCTAAGCAATATTGCAGAGAATATTAGTAAGCCTTCATGCACATACATGATGATTTCCTTAGGATGTATTTCTTGGAGTAGCTTTGCTGGATCAATGGGAAATTGAAATATTCTAGGCTTCAATACCCATTACTGGACTGCCTTACAGAAAGATTGACTAATTATTCTTTATTGGGAGACTAGTGCTCAATATGTTTTTTCCCCCCTTTTTTTGACTATGTGGCTTGAAGGATCTTAGTTCCCCCACCAGGGATTGAACCTGTCCTCAAGGCATTGGTGTTGAAAACGCCGAGTGCTAACCACTGCACCACGAGGGAATTCCAATCTATTGATTCTAAACTTTCTTCCCTTTTCTGTAAATATATTCTGAGGTTAATTCAACTAGAATGTAAGTTCAAGGAAGGCAGCAGCCCGTTCTGACTCTAGGTAGCATAGATCTAAACACATAAAGGAAACTGAATAAACATGTTGGGATGGATGAGTGATTGGTTGGGTGGATGGATGGATCTAGACTCCTTAAAGTCAGGCAACTACTTCTCTAGAGCCCTCTCATGACTGACAGGCTGCCAAAGGTAAGGTAGGTGCCTGACACGAAATCCCCTAAGGAAGCTGGTCTCAGTCCAAACATGTTTCCATTGGGAGTCAGACATTCTGCCCATTCTAAGAAAGCAGATTGTTCACTTGACTCTGAATCCAGAAGGAGTCTATGGTCCCAAGAAGGAGTTAAACTCCTGGAAAGATTGGGTCCTCATATTTACTGCATCATCTGCCCAATGAACTCTTTTGGGAAGTTGCCCCTGGGGTGACCTAATATGAGTAAAGTATTATCTTCTTCCAAGAACAGATCAAACCAGGCTTTGTACATTCCTTGGACTTCCCTGATGGCTCAGATGGTAAAGCATCTGTCTATAATGTGAGAGACCTGGGTTGGGAAGATTCCCTGGAGAAGGAAATGGCAACCCACTCCAGTACTCTTGCCTTGAAAATCTCATGGATGGAGGAGCTTGGTGCAGGCTACTATCCATGGGGTTGCAAATAGTCAGGCACGACTGAGCGACTTCACTTTCTTTCTTTAAGATGCTGTGTTGTGGAGATGGAGGGAGGGATGGAAGCACCCAGCACAGTGCCCGGCACAGGGCTGGCTCCCATGTGGTGGCTGTTACTGTGATCAAACCATGAGCATCACTCCTCAGTGTCACCTTTGTCTCATCTACTCAAGAAAAAAGGAAATAATATTTTGCTAATTTTTTAGTTGAATCCTCTCCATGGTGCTGTGAGTCAAGAGTGTGTGTGTGTGTGTGTGTGTGTGTGTGTGTGTGTGTATATATATATATATATATATATATTCCCCCACCCCCCCATTCTGAAGCTCAGGAAATAGGAGCTTGGAAAGGCAACATGACCTTCCTGGTTTCTCAGAATGACTAGTGTCTATCTGACTTCAACAGAGATGGGTGCAGTGTCAGCATTCATCACAGCCAACCTTCCTGAGCACAGATGCCCCTGTGATCAGTCAGCAGACAGAGGACAGGGCTGCTGGGGTCTTGGGGGCCCGATGGGTGCCTGGGTGCTTGTAACATTCCTGAGGATAGTGGGGGCTCTTTTGATCACAGCCTCTCTCTGGTAGCTTAGATGGTAAAGTGTCTGCCTGCAGTGTGGGAGAACTGAGTTTGATCCCTGGGTCAGGAAGATCCCCTGGAGAAGGAAATTGGCAACCCATTCCAGTACTCTTCCCTAGAAAATTCCATGGATGGAGGAGACTGGTGGGCTATAGCCCATGCGGTTGCAAAGAGTCGGACATGGCTGAGCAACTTCACCTTACTTTACTTCTCTGACAATGAGGCTTCCCTAATGGCTCAGCAGTAAAGCCTCTGCCTGCAATGTGGGAGGCCAGATTCGATCCCTGGGTTGCGAAGATCCCCTGGAGAAGGAAATAGCAACCCACTCCAGTACTCTTGTCTATAAAATTCCATGGACAGAGGAGCCTGGGAGGTTATAGTCCATGGGGTTGCAAAGAGTCAGACATGACTGAGCGACTTCACATTGTCATTGTCTCTGACAACAAGGCAGGCAGAGGCCAACTCCATATAAGAAAGTCCAGGGGGTCAGCCAGAGGAGTTGAGATGGCTCAGGCCAGACACCGTCTAGAAGACAGAGGTCATCTCCTACAAATGCTCCCTCCCAACATTAGGAGCAGTTTCTGCAAAGAAAGGACGGGGATCAAGGGTTTGTCACGTCAGTTCAGTTCAGTTCAGTCGCTCAGTCGTGTCCAGCTCTTTGAGATCTCATAGACTGCAGCACACCAGGCTTCCCTGTCCATCACCAACTCCTGGAGTTTACTCAAATTCACGTCCAACCATCTCATCCTCTTTTGTCCCCTTCTCCTCCTGCCTTCAATCTTTCCCAGCATCAGGGTCTTTTCAAATGAGTCAGTTCTTTGCATCAGGTAGCCTAAATATTGGAGTTTCAGCATCAATCCTTCCAATGAATATTCAGGACTGATTTCCTTTAGGATGGACTGCTTGGATCTCCTTGTAGTCCAAGGGACTTTCAAGAGTCTTCTCCGACACCACAGTTCAAAGGGTCAATTCTTCAGCGGAAGCAAAACAAACACACACGCTCATGTTGAAAATGAAATTAGACTGGAGGGGACAGGTTCTTCCTGTCGGTTGATTCCAAGTGTGGACCTGGCACTTTCTCTTGCCCATATTCACGTGCTTCTTAGTCAGCTTCTGAGCTGAAGGAAGCAGGGAGTCCTGGGCTGCAAGGCAATTGTCTCGTCCTCTGAAACCCCAGTGCTTTGACCCTCTTCCGTATTCTCCTAGTGAGGCTGGTGGCAATGGAAAAGGGAATTAGCTCAAGTGGAGTGGTTTTCCCCTTTGAGTGTGTGAGTTTTTGCTTTTGGGAACTTTGTGTGAACCAGATCTCAGAGTCTAAACAACAACTGTAGCTGCTCTGGCGTGAGGGCTGCAGGATGGCGCTTGGGGTTAGTGGGGGAGAGGTTTGGTTTTCTTCTGTCAACTCTCGGATCATGGTTGCTCTGGGGGAGGTTGCTCTGGCATCGTAACTTGTCTGGAGGGTAGTACAGAGCAGAGCCAGGCTGTAGGTAGAGGTGCCGCGGCCACACATATATCCAAAATGGCAGTTCCTGCTTGTGCGTTGGAACTGGCTCTCTTTGATACCCTGTTCACTCTTCCCTCTGGGTTTCTGTGCACATATAATTAGGTACTTGCCGGATGGTGTCTGTGTAACAGCTGAGGCTGCAGTGTGAATCTGAGTGAGTCATGACTCCCAGGAGCTTCGTTTTCCTCACATGGAAAGTGGGAGCCAGTGATGTCGTAGGTTAGGACCACAGTTGTAGAAGTGCCCAGCACTTAATGGGCACATGTTGAATTCTCAGTTCCATCCTTATCTCTTGGATACTAATTTCCTTTCCAATGCTCTGGAGTACTTGGCATGGATATCTTTCAGGTGATGAATTGTAAGGAAGGTCCTGGAAATGTGGGCTGCTCGGACTTGCCTTGTCGCCTTTCCTGAGGCATCCAAGGTCATCTTTTTAGGAAGTCTGAGAGACAAACCTCAGACTGTGTTCATTCTTTCCCAGATGGAAAATGGAAAAATGTGTTCTAGCATCCAAATGTTTGGTCTATAAAACTCTCAGAACATTCAGATGTTTGGTGCTCAGAGGGCAAGGTGCCATGCGAGCATGTGAGTGTCATAAAGTCACAACTGGCCGGGCCGTTGGGATGGTTGGTTTTAATCAGGTATCCAGGAGAAATAACCCAGACCTTGTGGTTTATTCATTTCAGTTCTCCCTGAGAAAGCCTTATATTTTATCCTTACTCCAAAGTTTATAAAGAAGGTTGCTTTGAAAGTAGTTCATCTGCAGTGGTTAGATGGGAATCTTAGAAACTGTATAAATAACTGACTTTATAAGATTCGCATTTGGATACTGGCTCTTTGTTCAGACCCAACTAGTGGGTCCAAAGGAAATTCTGGATTTGCACTAGAGACAAACGAAAATAAATTATTTGTTTTCAAGATTATATAGTTTTTTTAAAGCTAGATCCTGTTTAGATCTTTCATCTATACCTTAACCAAGAAATTTTCATTTTCCATCTTCCTTAGAATATAGGCTTATTTTCAATGCTATTCACTGATGAAAGTCATAATGTTAAATATTTCTTTGAAAAAAAGAAACTGAATTTTAAAAAGTCCCATTGTCAATGTTGCCTTCATCCGTGGAGGTGGAAAGGGTGCTGAGGATGTGAGATGCACTTGCAATGATGATGCAATTTTTCACTCACCTCATTGTGGGCAGTGCCTTCTGTCCCCTCCTCAATGCCTAGCTCAGCCACGTGACTTGATTTGACCAATGGGATGTTAGCACATGTGATGAGTGACACAGCAGAGGCTGGGAAAAAGCTTATGCATTGAGGCTTGCCCTCCTGCAATAACCATGACAGTATACCTGACCTGCTTAGGGAGTATTAGACCTGAAATATAGTCCCGTCTTCCCTCATCCCGGCCAAGGCCATCATGACAACCATGGGAGTCCAGCTGAGAGTAATCAGCCCACCCACAGCTGGCCAGACGCATGAGCGAGCAGACACAACCGAGGTTGGCAGAATGATTCGGATGACCCACAGACTTGGGAGCAGTAATACTTACATCGATGTATATTTTAATAATCATCATTTTAACCTACTGCATTTGGGGGTGTTTTGTTATAGAGCATTGGTGTGGACTCATACATTGTGGTCCAGGCTGCCTGGTGCTCTGAAATCTCACAGACTCGCCTCATTCACACAAGCTCTGTGATGAGACACATGTTGCTCTATCTCCTTGAGCATCACCCGAAATATGGAAAAAACCCTCCCATCTGGCAGGATGGTGGGGCAGGCTGATATGGACGACCACCAAACAACTCATAAACAGCCCCCTTAATAAACGGGGACACTCCTGGCTTCATCTTTATTTAGAACAAAGCAACTGAGTGAGGCAGGTGATGCTTGGTTGAGGCAACCTGGTTTTTATAGGGCCTCCGGGTTAAAGTCCTTGGGAAAAAGGAGAAAGAGACAAGACCCTGGGACATCCTTCTTGGAAAATAGAAGAATATTTACTGCCAGGAAATAACCTTTGAATCTGGACTATCATTTTAACATCATCTTCTGGTCTTTTCCTTTTTTTTTTTNCCTGGTTTTTATAGGGCCTCTGGGTTAAAGTCCTTGGGAAAAAGGAGAAAGAGACAAGACCCTGGGACATCCTTCTTGGAAAATAGAAGAATATTTACTGCCAGGAAATAACCTTTGAATCTGGACTATCATTTTAACATCATCTTCTGGTCTTTTCCTTTTTTTTTTTCCTTTCTATTTTTTGGCTGTGTGTGGCATGCAGGATCTTAGTTCCCCAACCAGGGATTGAACCCGTGCCCTGGAGTGGAAGCATGGCATCTCAATGACTGGACCACCAGGGAAGTCCCTCATTTTTGGTCTTGGAGAGAGGATAGGGTAGGGATGAAAAAGAACACCCAGAGAAATTTCTAGACCAAATTAGTGTCTTTAATCCTGAGCTTTTTGATAACGATGCAGGACCCACTGTCTCTTAAGTGAAGATATTTGAGTTGCAGAGGCAAACACACATAGTTTAGGAAGATAAACTCCAGCGTGTCAGTGGGCCTGTTGAAGTGGATACAGGGAACTGAGCATCCATGCCTGGGTGATGAGGTTGTAGAGCTGTCCTTTGGGGTTCATTCTGTGTTTGTTTCTGGCTAAGACATGGGGGCTTCCCAGGTGGTGCTAGTGGTAAAGAACCCGGCTGACAATGCAGGAGAAGTGAGAGATGTGTGTTCCGGCCCTGGGTCGGGAAGATCTCCTGGAGGAGGGCATGTAACCTACACTGGTATTCACTCTAGTATTCTAGAGAATTCCATGGATAGAGGAAGCTGGTGGGCTATGGTTCATAGCATTGCAAAGAGTGAGACATGACTGAAGTGATTTAGCACACTTGCACTCAAGATATGAGAGTTGACCAGTGAGAAACATGTTTGCATGTGTTCCAGTATATTTCCATGCTATGAGACCTCTGTATTCAAAAAACACTGTTTGAGAGAGGTCTTAATACTTCAGCTTTCCACAGAATTCATCCAGCCTTAGAGTCTGGCTGAACACGAATACTTAAGAAATTACTGTTGGATGGATAAATGAATGGATGAATAAATTCACCCTTGCCTCAAGATGCTAGTCTTCTATGAGGCTGCTGACTAAGCAAGGTTAGGATCTTAGGATGTGCACACGGAAAGGGGAATTAGAACACTGATCGGCTCTCTCAGTTGATGAAGAAATAGCCTCGGAGAGGTGAAGTGACTTGGTTTATTCATCCAGGCAGTGATGTGCCGACTTAGGGATGGGATTGGGGTAAGAATCCAGCTCTGCCATCTGCCATGCCAGTGTTCTTCCCATTCTACCTCCTGGTCCCTCACCCAATATTCCCCCCCTTTTTTTTTGCCAGGTTACAATGTAAGGCCTAGGTAGTGAGCTGGGCTGTTCCATATTGCTAGCATTTTACCTTCATTGTGTGAACTGTTTCCTTTTGCAGGTTCCTTGAGTTGTCAGAATTTCCCTAAAGTCCTAGATTTCATAGTTATACATATGTATATTTATAATTATTATTATATCACATACAATATAGGAATATATATATAATTATCCAACACTGCACAAAATGACTTTCTCCATCCATCAATTAAGCTACGCCTATTCCACTGGGGCCTCACTGTTCCCATGGTAACTCCCCACTGCAAAGTGGGGAGCTCTGAGAGGAACTTGGTAGAGGATTAAAAACAACACCATATATGAACATAAATGAAATGTGACTTCGGAGGGGGTGAGGGAGAGGGCCATAAGGTTCTTAATGGAATGTCTGCTTAGGAAAATCCCCGTATCTGACTCACAGCTTTGCTACTCCTAGTGATCAAAACTCTGTACCATCTGGGACATCACATTCCTTCCTGCTAACAGTGCAGAGGTGCAGAGTAGGTGTGAGTAGGTGTTTGCTACCTGGTACTGACAGGAGTGGGCTTCCCAGGTGATGCCGGTGGAAAGAACCCGCCAACCAATGCAGACTAGATGAAAGAGAGGTGGGTTCGATCCCTGGTTGGGAAGATGCCCTGGAGGGGGCATGGCAACCCACTCCAGTATTCTTGCCTGGAGAATCACATGGACAGAGGAGCCTGGCGGGCTAGAGGCCATGGGGTTACAAAGAGTCAGACACAACTGAGAGACTTAGCATGCACTTACTGACAGGAGTAGAATGGAAGTGTTTGGGTTTCCCGTTTTTCCATTTGCCTGGAGACTTTAGAGACTGTGAGAGTGTTCCGGCCCCCCACCCTGTCGCACTGCCCTGCTAATCGGCCAAGTGAACTAACTCTGCTCTGCTCCTGGGGCTGACGGTGAATCACCAAGGACCTCACGGAGCTGGACATCGAGCTACCTGGACTTCTTCTTTTTTTAATCTGTTCTTTTAAAATTTTTAAAAATTTAATTAAAATGTTTCTTTCCTATTCTGTTTTGACTTTTCTCTCCTTCGCCCTCCTTTCTTCCTTCTCTTTGAATTTTTCTTTACTGTGAAGCTTCTAGCACCCTGTCCCTGGGACCCCTGACTTTGGTCTGAGTTGCCCACGTGGCTGTCCCCCCGGGTACTTCGTTGCTGCAGGCACTGGTCTTACCCTCCCTCCACTGCACAGTCCCGCGGCAGCAGCTCTGGGCACCTTGATCCCAGCACTGTGGTCAGAGGCTGCCCCATCCATTAGCATAAGCCAGTGGTCCTCAGGTTTGAGCGCATTGGAAATCTGGATGGCTGGGCTCCAGCTCCGTAATTTCTGACTTGGTAAGCCAGGTGGCGCCAGTGGTAAAGAGCTCTGCAGCCAATGCGGGAGACCTAAGAGACCTGGTTCGAACCCTGGGTTGGGAGATCCCCAGGAGGAGGGCGTGGCCACCCACTCCAGGATTCTCGCCTGGAGAGTCCCATGGATGGAGGAGCCTGGCGGGCTGCAGTCCATGGGGTCACAGAGAGTCAGACACGTCTGAAGTGACTGAGCATGCATGCACTCAGGGTGGGAACGCAACTGAGAATTTACACTTCTAATACTTTCCCAGAGGATGCTGCTGCTGCTCCTGCTGCTGGTCCAGTGAGCACACTTGGCCTTAGTGAAGCACGAACCTTTGATCATTTGGCATCTCGTGATTCCCCCTTCTCCATTTTTAGAAGACACTCTATCAAGCTGCATACATTACCCAGTGCTGGCGTTCTCTGAGCCCCTGTGCAGACCAGCTCTGAAAAGTCACATCTTGCTTGAGGGCACTGGTAATGGGAAAAAGAGTTTTTTTTCCTTTCTCTGGACTAAGTCAAAGACTTGCTGAAAGTGAGTCTGAGAGTTTCAGCTGGAAAAGCTGGGCTTGCCTTCACTTACTTATACCGACCTGAGCTCAGAAGTGAAGGTGAGACACAAACCAGCTTCTCACGGCTGTGATAAGCTCACATTTCACTGCCTATGAGATGAGCTACATCCTTGAGGACAGCCAGGGCCTGGGACTCCATCTACCCACTACCTAGGAAGGGAGCACTGTCTATACCAGGGGCAGCTCCAGCCTCTGGTGGATCCTGGAAGTGCAGGAGGAGGGGGGTCCTCAGTGCTGACGCCTGAATTAAGGCACAGAGAGGCTGCAGTGGGCATGGAGCAGCCTCCGAGGACATCAAAAGCATATCCACAGGAGTAAGTGTTTCTGTATGAAGTGCCCAGAAAGTCTCTGCTCCTTTTCCCATGCGGTTTTTTGAAACAAAGTATGTGATTTTTAAGAGGGTGGACATCTTATCCTTAAAAGACATCCCCAAGAACACCAATAGGTCCACATCTAATTTTAGTTGCCGATGGTGGGGGAAGGGGGGAGGGGGAGGGGACAGTCTGTCCAAGCTTCAAGGGGTGTGTCCTAGGGGTATCTTCAAGGGGTAACTGTGCATATGTGTATTGCTGATCCTGTTTATGACGCCAGTCTTCTCGCTGTTCACACTGTGTGTGCTGTTCGATGAACCCTGCATAGGCAAGGCGCGAGCTAAGAAGGCTAGAAGAAAGTTCGAGGATCCGTAGGAACTGCAGACATGTTTATTCTCTTCTGGCTGGCACAGCAACCATAGCAGCAGACAGAACATCACCACACACAACCCTTCTGGGCTTTTCCAGGTGGAGCTGATACAGGCGGACCGCACCAAGTAGCCCACAGCCCAGCAAGCACCTGGTGACACGCACACGCAGTGCTATAAATACTCTCACCTGTTACACATTGTTTGCAAAATGTGGGGCCAGAGAGCTTGAACACGCCATCTTTTCTAATTTGCTCTCTCCCCACAGTGTATGTGTGTGTGTGTGCATATGTGCACACCAAGCTCGATTTTCTGGTCTCTCCTGGGTGACCGTAGATGGTGAATGGGCACGATCCTCCATTCTGCTGGGCCATCTTAAGAGCTTCAGACGTATTCTGAATCTCACGGAAATCACCGAGTGAATGAGGCAGCACAGAACCGGGTTTTGTGGAAGCTGTGAGCACCAGACAGCCCAGGAGCTGCTGATGGGTGGATGGAAGAAGAGTGGCTGCAAGCAAGACCTGGAGTGTCAATCAGGGTAGTTCTTTGTTAATTGTCTGGGGTGTGGGATTCCCAAATAAAACTCTGATTCTGCTGCTAAAAAGCTTTCCCAAACCATGGGATTGGGGTCTAAACCTGACTTAGCAAGGGTGAAAGCTTTCCCACAAAGCAGGTGTGAGCCAGACTCTCCTTGCCAGTTGTTCAACTCTTGGCCAGAGAAAGCAGGCTGCACTTACCTTGGGGAGCAGATGGGAGCTGAGCCTTAGCTTCAAGATATCCTCCATTCTCTCTGATGCAGTGGAAGAGAAAGCTCTCACTTGACAACAGCCACCTGCTCAGCCAGCTGCTGGGCGAAGGAAAGTCACATGGTTCGCTCTGCACAGCTTTCCTGGTCATCTGAAGCCAGAGGGGAGCAGCCAGCAGGGACAACAGGAAGAGGTACAGCGGCCACTGAGAGGTACCCTGCTGCTTAAACTGGGTGGGAAGAGTCTGGTCTGTGAAGCAGTGAGAGATTGGTGCTTTGCCGTTTCTAGATGCAAAGTTCCTGGTTCTCAGAGAACAGCAGGAAGGTACTGAGTTGGCCGCCTGGAGTCCACCCATGGAGAGGCTGATTCAGTGTGTCCAGGGTGGGTTCTGGCATCTGGGTGTTTGTTACCTGCTCCCTAGATTCTTTTGGTGGCACAGACAGTAAAGACTCTGCCTGCAATGCAGGAGACCTGGGTTTGATCCCTGGGTCAGGGGGATCCCCTGGAGAAGGAAATGGCTACCCACTCTAATGTTTTTGCCTGGAGAATCCTATGGACAGAGGAGCCTGGAGGGCTATGGTCCATAGTATCCTAAAGAGTTAGACATGACTGAATGACTAACACTTTCATTTTTCACTTTCAGTTCAGTTCAGTAGCTTAGTCGTGTCCGACTCTGCAACACCATGGACTGCAGCATGTCAGGCTTCCCTGTCCTTCACCATCTCCTGGAGCTTGCTTAAACTTGTGTCCATTGAGTCAGTGATGCCATGCAACCGTCTCATCCTCTGTCGCCCCCTTCTCCTCCTGCCTTCAGTCTTTCCCAGCATCAGGGTCTTTTTCACTTTAGCTTCTTTTAATGCACAGCCAGGAATCTTTGCCACGTTAGGGCACGTTGCTCTCACTTGAAGGTCATTCACAGCAGGGACCACTGTGGCCAGTTCTGGCCTCATGGAGGTGGGGAGGCAACCACCTGTGGTGCATCCTTCATCCCCCTGTGCCCAGGGGACCAGCAGCACTTGTTCTTGCAATTCAGGCAAGAGGCCAGAGTTCTCCGAGAGGAGCGTCCTGTGACGGGGACAGAAGAGCTGGTTAAGCCCAGATTGGATGGAAATAGCTGCCAGTGACCTTTCCTGTGGCTCTTTCATGTCAATTTGAAATGTCCCAAGTTCTGAAGTTTCTCAGGGGAGTAATCAAGGCGGTCTGCTCTCTTTTCTTCTATAAAGCATGTGTCATCCCTCCTCCCTGATGGGATGTTCAAGGATGCGTCTGCACTTGGTCCTGTTTCATCCTGGAGAAAATAGAAACATAGACGAATGGAGGAAGGCTTGGCTCCAAGTGGGGGTGAGGCTCCAGGGTGTGAGATGCTGGGGAGGGAGAGGGGAGGGAGGAGAGGACTGTGATGAGAAAAGAAGGATGTGGAGAGAATGAAGTGGAGACAGAATGAAATGTGGAGAGAAGTGGGAAAGGACAGGCCAGGACGTGGGTGTAAAGAATGGAGGAGGGGAGGTAAGCAGACTCGTGTCTCCTGGATTCCACAGGCGCCAAAGCCGAGCAGGCTGTGCTCTTGGGTCCAGGTGGGATACAGTCTGAGTGCATTTTGTGGCAGCTGGACTAGGAGTTTATATGCTTTATACCCAAGCTCTCCATCCCTGTTCAGTTCTGGTTATCTGTTGTTATGTAACCAGGCATTCCCCAGCTTGGTGACTTAAAACAACAATCATTTTATGGTATCACATGGTTTTGTGGGTCGGAAATTCAGACCAGGCTCAGCTGGGCAATTCTTCTCCATGCCCATCCATTGAGGTCATTCGGTTGTACTCAGCTGGTGGACGGGCTGGTTTGGAGGGCGGCTTCTTCTCGTGGCTGGGGTCTTGGAAGCAGCTGGAAGCAGGACTCAGTTGAGTGGTTGACTGCAGCACCTAGGTGTAGCCTCTCCAGCCTGTCGCTGGGGGACCCTGAGGGGAGGTTCTAGAGGCCAGAAGGCAGCTGCCACTCTTCTTCTGAGCTTGCTCTGGAATCTGCAGAACACCACTCTGCTGTGTTCCCTCGGTCATGCAAGGGAAGAACTGATTCAGGCTGCTGGGAACTGCTGTAGGAAGGATGAAGTGGCTGTGTTTCCTCCACCTGGCTCACCTTACATTCTCTTGTCTGCAGCAGTCATCACCGTCTACAGAGTGTATTGATACTTATTTATTAGGCTCGCTGCTTATTGTTAATCTATCCAAACCCAAATACAGGCTCCACAAGGGCAAGAATCTTTGTCTATTTTCTTCCCTGGTGTATTTCTTCCCTGAGCACCTAGAATGGCATGTGGAACCTAGTAGGTGCTCTATGAGTACTTCTTGCGTGGGGACTGAGTTCTGTTTCGTTTACTCTTCTCACTACCCTTTAAAAAAGCTACTACTATTATGCTCATCTTACAGAAGATAAATGGAGGCACAGAGAGGGGAAGTCCCTTGCTCACAGTCACACAGCTGGTGAGGGGCAGAGCCAGGGCTGGATCCTAGGTCTCTCTGGTGTACTCTTGTTGATCAGCGACGCAGTCAATGCCAGCATGTAAGAGGGCAAGTGAAGAGTAGTGACCTGGCTTTCCCTTGCTTCTCAGGCCACAGAAGTGACTGGCTGGGGGTCTGTAGTTTCCCCTTGAAATGGTTTTTCTTATGCATTCCCTTTTTACCGGGAAGACCTGCAGGATGATGGCTGTGGAGTTGAGCTGTGTCCTTTTTCAGCACTGGCCCTGAAATCAACATAGGGCCCTTGGATGTGAGCGACAGTTCTAGTTGCTTGTGAAATCATGCCCAGCTGAGCTGTGATGAGTGGCAGCCATCTGCATTCCTGTTGAGTGATTCTGTGTAAAAACCCTCCTGGCTGTATGTAGATGTGACACATGGGCTTTGTGTTTATTAAGACGGTGGCACGACCCAAGGGGGCAGTGTCGCTGAGGCCACCCCAGCAGGCGGAGCCTGGCATCCACAGTCTCTCCTCCCAGATGTCAGGCAGCCTGGGCCTTATGTTGATTTCAGGGCCAGTGCTGAGAGAAGCCACAGCTCGCCTCCACAGCCATCGTCTTGCAAGTCTTCCTGGTAAAAAGTAGGCAAAGGTAATGCATAAGGAAAACCATTTCAAGGGAAAGCCACGGACCCCCACCCAGTCACTTCTTTGACATGAGAAGCAAGGAAAGACCAGTTCACTACTCTTTGTCTGCCCTCCTCCATCCTAGCGTCTCCAGGGAAGCCAGTCTCCCTGGATGCTCTTTGATTTTGTCATCTCTGGAACAACTTTGGTGGAATGACATCACGTGACCTTGTCAAATCTGATGAAACCCTTTGTCTAAGTGTGAGTATGTTGGTGCATGTGATCTCCTCCATGGAGGAGGATGCTGGAGGAGGAGGCTGTCTGGCACTTGGAGATGCTCTGTGGCTTGTAGGACTTTTCTCCTTTGTCCTGGCTCTGAGAAGTCCTTCCTTCACTGTTCCCTTTGTTATGACACAGCCCTGTGTTGGGGCTGACCTGATTGTTAACTGGTGGTCCTGGCCCCCTGTGGGGAGAGGGTGCAGGGTGATTCCAGGTGGATGATGGAAGCCCCAGTCTAGGAGGGCTGTGTTTATAGATGGAGGAGCTCCTAAGGCCAGTAGGAGGTGGCAGAGATATGTCCCTAAGGGGGATGGGTTCCAGTAGTCTCATGACTGGGGGTGACATTAGGAGCCAGGAAAAGCTAATCAGGAAATCAGAGATGAGGACAGATCTGAAGCCCAAGGCTGGGGCCATTCATTCATCCTTGGACTTGTTGTTTCAGCGCTGTTTACAGAGGGCAGGCTGGGTGGTCAGTAATGTGCTAGGTGCTGAGAGTGTAAAGGTCAACCAAACAGTCCTGTTCTCACCTGCAGGGAGTGTGCAGTCTATCCGAGGAGGCTACAGGTGAACAAGCGGACAGACACAAGCTTGCAGGTGTGGTGGGTGTGAGAGAGAAGGAGGGGGGCTATATATAGGGATGCTTTCTGAGGCAACCCAGGGGAAAATACAGCTGAGTTTGAAGAAGAGTGGTGGGAACAGTGTTCTAGCCGGTGGGAAGGGCGTTTGAGAAGGTGAGAGGAGATTGGCGTGTTTCTGGAATTGAGCAAAGGCTTGCGGGGGAGGCAGATGTTGGAGAGAAGCGTGGTGGTGGCGACATGCCTCAGTAGGATTTTATGGGCTCAGCAGTCACTGCTGCAACTTGTATCCCAATAACTTCTTAACTGTGCTATGCAGTTTCTGATTCTCTGTGGAGAAAACAGGACAATATCCACCTTTCTGTACTTCTGGATGTCTCTTCCAGGAAGCCCCTCTAGATTCCCCACCAGAATCCTCTAGGTTTCTGGACTGGTTCCTGCATACACAGCACCATTAACTATCGTGTGTGCTACACATCTAGGAGGCAGATGTTGGAGAGAAGCGTGGTGGTGGCGACATGCCTCAGTAGGATTTTATGGGCTCAGCAGTCACTGCTGCAACTTGTATCCCAATAACTTCTTAACTGTGCTATGCAGTTTCTGATTCTCTGTGGAGAAAACAGGACAATATCCACCTTTCTGTACTTCTGGATGTCTCTTCCAGGAAGCCCCTCTAGATTCCCCACCAGAATCCTCTAGGTTTCTGGACTGGTTCCTGCATACACAGCACCATTAACTATCGTGTGTGCTACACATCTGCTCCCATACAAGACTTTGTCCTTAAAGACAGGCTCGGTTTTCTTCATCTTTGTGTCCCTAGTGCCCAGAATAGAGCCAGGTACACTGTATCAAACCAGTAAGTCCTAAAGGAAATCAGCCCTAAATATTCACTGGAAGGACTAATACTGAGGCTCTAATATTTTGGTACCTGATGTGAAGAGCCAACTCATTGGAAAAGACCCTGATTGATGCTGGGAAAGATTAAGGGCAGGAAGCAAAGGGGGCAACAGAAAATGAGATGGTTGGAGGGCATCACTGAATCAATGGACATGAGTTTAAGCAAGCTCCAGGAGATGGGGAAGGACAAGGAAGCCTGGAGTGCTTCAGTCCATGGGGTTGCAAATAGTGATTGAACACCACCACAGTGTATGAGCATGATAAACCGTTGGCAAATGAAAGATGACCCGGGCTCTCCCTCTGTGTCACAAAACCTAGCAGCCTTGGATGGCCACTTTATGATATGCAGATGCTGGGGCTTGGGATTCCAGACAGGACCTGGTGAGGATGGCTTGTGTCTGCTTCCTGACATTTGAGGCCTTAACTTCTCCCATTTTTCTGGGAGGAAGGAGAATCCAGTCTGGGGAAGACTCCATGGCTGGAGGCTGGATCACCGGGAGGACCTTCCCTTCCCACGTGGTGGCTGGACCTGGGCAGGGCTACCGACCAGGACCATGCACTCCCTCTCCGTGTGGCCTGGGCGGCTGGGTTCCATATGTAAAGGCCCAGGCCCTTGGAATCAAGGGCTCCTGCATACAAGACGGCTGCTGCACTGGCTTTTCTGAACCGATCTTGAAATCACCCATTGTCACTTCCACCACGTACTCCTGGCTGTGGGTGACAAGCCCACACGTAGACCCAGCTGTGTCTGAACTCTGTTCTGTGGATGGCGTCCCTCCCCTCTCTTCCCGAGGTGAACTCGTGGCCGTCCTCCTCCACCAGGGCGGCAGGAGGAGAGTTGGGGTCCCTGAGGTGCTTGTGGGCACAGGACAGGTACCCTCAGGGCTCTGTCTGCTCTCAGGCGGGGACACAGAGTGCTTGGGACCAATGATGTGCCGTAGACAAGCAGAGCAGGGCTGAGACATGGGTTTCTACATCTTCTCCATCTTCTGTACCTTCCATAGCCCCTGCCCAGAGCTGAGATGGGGCTGAACAGACTAGCCACTGACAGACCTGACCTCCTGAAGGTTCATCACAATGCCCATACCCACTACATTGCTGGGCAAACTGAGGAGCAGAAGGAGCAAGATAAAACTTATCTTAGGACCAGACAAAGGAAGTTTTGGGGTGAAAATTCTCTTTCTACCCTTCTCCCACCTCTGTGGGCATCACTTCTACTAGGAGTGGAGAATCAGTCCCCTTTAGAATCTTCTCTTCACGAATTTTACCACCCCCATGGCTTTCCAAACCCTGAGTTTGTGGCCTCTGGGGGGCTCAGGTCTTTTAAATTTATGAACCAAAAGAACTTCCCTGGTGGTCTAGTGATTAAGACTTCACATTTCCACTTGGGGGTCTGGGGGTATGGGTTCAATCCCTGGTTGGGGAAGTTTCACATGCTGCAGCCCGTGTCACGGCCATCAATCAATCTGTGAAAAAAAATTACAAACAAAAAGTTGAGGGACTGCCCCCAAAAGAGACGATTTGCTTTGTTTGGCAGTTTGGACAGCGAAATCTGACCTTTGTGTTGTCATCACCCACTGCACACAGCACAGAGGCAGCTCTGGGCAAGGAGATCAAAACAGTCCATCATAAATGAAGTCAGTCCTGAATATTCATTGGAAGGACTGATGCTGAAGCTGAAGCTCCAATACTTTGCCCACCTGATGGGAAGAACTGACTCATTAGAAAAGACCCTGCTGCTTGGAGGGATTGGGGGCAGGAGGAGAAGGGGACGACAGAGGATGAGGTGGTTGGATGGCATCACCGACTCAATGGACCTGAGTTTGAGCAAGCTCCGGGAGTTGGTTATGGACAGGGAAGTCTGACATGCTGCAGTCCATGGGGTCACAAAAAATCCAACACGACTGAATGACTGAACAAGAACAACAAGCGCTGGCAGTTCTCACAGGAAGAGACAGGGTCACTGTCTTTCTAGAACTTCCCATGGGCCCTTGGTCTTTAGGTGGTGTCATGGCACAGCCCGCAGGGGACTGAGGAGTGGGAATTCCATCCTGATGGTGCTGGGAATTCAGATAAAGAGGTTGGAAGGCACGCCCTCCTGCCCTTCAGTGTCCGGGTCTGGGGGAATGACCGCCGTGTAGCTCTGGGTCTTGGAGCTCTGTCCTGCTGCCGATGGCCTGCTCGGTGAGCAAGAGAGAGGCTGGGGAGAACACACGAGAGCTGGCAGCCTTTCCGTCCTCACCACCGACTCATTGCTGTGACTTGTCAGGAGATGGCATGAAACAGACCTGGGGAAATGGCTGGCCTCTGCACTGAGGTCTCCAATCCCCTGGAGCCTGACTCCATGTCCTTGCCTCTGCTTCCTTGGAAGGGAAGAGTGGATGCAGGTCCAACAGCAAGACCACCTGAAACCCCCTTGCTCAGCTGGGGAGAGCTGGTGGCCTCCGAGCTGGTAGAACTAAAGGGATGCCCAGGATAATCCAGAAAAAGCCACTCCTTTCAGGATCCTTAATTTAATCACCCCATTTGCCATGGAAGGTCGTGTCTGCAGATTCCAGGGGTTAGGAGTCGGTCGGTCGTTCTCTTTGGGGCCACCATTCAGCTCACGACAGATGGGAATCATAAAAGATGTGCCTTGCTCACTGCACAAAACTAGTCGGCAAGGACATTTGCAATAAAATGTGTGTTGAAACCAAACAATTCCCTTCAAACCTTTCTTCTTCGTGACTTCTAGAAGAATGCAAAAGGCGTAAAAGTGACACTCCTTTCAGGATCCTTAATTTAATCACCCCATTTGCCATGGAAGGTCGTGTCTGCAGATTCCAGGGGTTAGGGGTCGGTCGGTCGTTCTCTTTGGGGCCACCATTCAGCTCACGACAGATGGGAATCATAAAAGATGTGCCTTGCTCACTGCACAAAACTAGTCGGCAAGGACATTTGCAATAAAATGTGTGTTGAAACCAAACAATTCCCTTCAAACCTTTCTTCTTCGTGACTTCTAGAAGAATGCAAAAGGCGTAAAAGTGAGTTTTTGCCCTGACAGCAAGGATGTGTGGCATGCCACCTCTGAATATGGGCTGGAGCGGGAGAAATGGTCACTGTCCCTGGGGTCTTACCAACCTGGCGGCCTCTGTTGGTGTCACAGCCATGCTCTGACAGCAGCTGCGTGAACTGACAAGTGTCTTGCTGAAAAATTAAGACAAGGCTAAAACAATGTGAGGCTTGTAGCTCTCTCTCAGTTTTGCAAGCTTAGCAAAGATAACTGGATTTGCTGTGTGTGCAGAATACTGTTCGCTCTGTAGCAGGGAGGGAACATAGGGATGTTTGAGCTCATGGAATCTTTTCATCAGGAGAATCCAGTGTCTATATTAATGGCAGAGATGAAGGAGGGTCAGGCAGGGGACTGCTGAAGGCTGTAGGGGGAGAGGTCAGGAGAGGGGATACTGAAGATGACCATGGGGCTTCCTGGTTCCAACTGGAATCACCTGGAGAGTTTGAAGTCCTGACCCCCTGGGCCCTATCCCAGAGCTTCTGATGTAATCCTGGGTGTGGTCTGGGCAGAGGAGATATTTTACATCTACCTGGATGATTCTAGTGTGTTCTAGTCCATGTTCAACATCCCTGCATGTTCAAGGCTCTGGTTACGGCCATGTTATAGCTGCTCCAGGTGTGGTGGACATGATGGTCTCAGGGTAATCCTGAGACGATGGCCCTGTGCTGTTCTAACTCACTGGCATGGGAGTGGGCAGAGGGTCAGTGACCTGGACTGGATGAAGCCCGGGGCTGGGCTTTGTCCTCCTAGTCTGCCCACATGGCTCACACGACTTCTGAGAGAGTTGGACCTTGGCCTGATGGAGGGGTCCACACGGGCCCTCGGCATCCACTGCAGCCACACACCAGGCAAGAGGGGTCCTTGGGTGGGAAGGCTGTGTCCTGTGAAGCAGCAAAGCTGGTGGGGCCGTTCACCAGGCCTGAAAGCAGCTGGGCTTGAATCAGCCTCAAGACCTGGCAGACATGGGGGCCTTACTGGCTCCCTGTGACTCAGTCTCCTTGACTGTGGCACAGACACCCCACAAGCACACATGTTGATTTGAAGACTAAAGGAACCAGCACTGGAGAGAATTCATCTCAGCAATGGGCAAAGGGCTGCATAAATAGCATTTTGTTCATGACAAGGATTTCTTGAGCTTAGGAACCTCCCTGGAGACAGAGAATTCTGGTCTGAGGGCGGGTGTGGACTTTGGGCATCAAGAGGGTGTGCCCCTTCCTGGCACATGTATGCACATGCATGTGTGTAAGCATGCGCACACACACACACACACACACACTCTCTCTCTCTCTCTCTCACCCAGCAGAGAAGGACGATGGTGGCCATTGGTGCTCAGGCTCTGAGCTTCTCCACACGCTCCTGAAACCCCAGGCAGAGGTTGGGGTCCAATGGCAGGGCATGCTTGAGCAGGCCACCCTGGTGGGGCAGCCCCTCTGTGCACCAGCCAGCCTCTGCAGGGCCAGGTAGACACAGGGAAGTGTCCTCATGTGTTCCTCCAAGTCTGCTGGGGGCCTTTCTGGGCCCCTGAGATGCAGGCAGATCTGATGTTCTGCAGTGGGGAGGACCTGGTGTCTCAGATGGTAAAGAATCCGCCTGCAATGCAGGAGACCCCAGGTTTGATTTCTGGGCAATGCAGGAGACCTGGGCTTGATCCCTGGGTTGGGAAGATCCCCTGGAGGAGGGCATGACAACCACTCCAGTATTCTCACCTGGAGAATCCCCATGGACAGAGGAGCCTGGTGGGCTACAGTCCATGGGGTCACAAAGAGTCGGACACGGCTGAGAGATTAAGGACAGCACAGTGGGGAGGACATGGAACCTGTGGGAACCCAAACCTGCTAGAAACAGGGCTGCAGCCCAGAAGCAGGCAGGATGGGCGTCTTGATGGACCCCAGGCTGGGTAGGTACAACCACAGTCCACAGAGCTTCTGCCCACTCCTGGATGCCCGTGTGCCCACCTCCTCGTCTCTCTGCCACCAGGTTTATCTGAGCTTTCCAGGGAAAAGGAAGGTGAGGGAGAAAGACTAAACCTGCCATGACTGAGCTGATTCCGGTATTTGAGGTAGACTAAGCTTTCTCACCTGGATTGGGAGGAGTGGGGTCCGATCTCGTGACTACCTGACAAGACTGTACTGGTGCCCATGTTCTGGATCTGAAGTTTCACACCCACCGCTTCTGAGCCTCTGCTGGTCTCTGGAAACTCATCACCCACTAGGCATCTCCACTTTCCAGGGTTTCTGCAAACTCTATCCAAAGGGTAGAGAGTGGAGTGTTGCAAAGATGAGAGGTCATCTGGGGAAGAATATTCCTTGGGTGTCACTGTGTCACGGATGCACACAGAGGGGGTAATCCTGAGAGGACTGCCCCGTGCTGTTCCTAACTCAGTCACTGCCACACAAACTCCCAGACATCATCTCTGGTTGAAAAAGCTCCTGGGCAAATCACATTGGCTAATTCTTCTGATTGTAGGGATTTTTTTTTTTTTTTTGGTAAGCCCATAGACATTGCCCTGGGAAGTTATCCCAACATGAGCCTGTCAAAATGTTAGACTATTGTTTTTCAGAATGCACCTTTACTTTCACAAAGGAGGGTGGCCATTGGCAGCTTTTCTGTGCGCGGTTTGGCCCTTCGAGGAGCAGCATTTCAGCCAGTAGGTCCTCCACCCCTGACATCAGCCCCGCCTCCAGGATAATTACTTTATAATAAATTATAAAGNTTCCTGTGGTCATGTATGGATGTGAGAGTTGGACTGTGAAGAAGGCTGAGCACAGAAAAATTGATGCTTTTGAACTGTGGTGTTGGAGAAGACTCTTGAGAGTCCCTTGGACTGCAAGGAGATCCAACCAGTCAGTTCTGAGGGAGATCAACCCTGGGATTTCTTTGGAAGGAATGATGCTAAAACTGAAGCTCCAGTACTTTGGGCACCTTATGCGAAGAGTTGACTCATTGGAAAAGACCCTGATGCTGGGAGGGATTGGGGGCAGGAGGAGAAAGGGACGACTGAGGATGAGATGGCTGGATGGCATCACGGACTCAATGGACGTGAGTCTGAGTGAACTCCGGGAGTTGGTGATGGACAGGGAGGCCTGGCGTGCTGCGATTCATGGGGTCGCAAAGAGTCAGACACGACTGCGCGACTGAACTGAACTGAACTGATAGTACCACATTTTTATAAAAATATTTGCAGATATGTATAGAAAAAACTAAATGGTTAAAATGGATAATTCTATTTTCTTTAAATTTTTTTCTAATTTTCTAAAATGATTATACAATTAATACTTTAATCATAATAAAAGCTTGTTTTAACAAATGGATGATACAGCAAAGGGAATATAGCCAATATTTTGTAATAACTTTAAATTTAATAAAATCTATAAAAATACTGAATCAAATTGTATGTTTGAAATTAATATAATATTATAAATCAACTATAATTTAATGAAAGTAAGTTGTCACAATTGTATGGTTAAATAATGTATAAAATTCATACTCGTGTCAGTTTTCAGATGAAAAACTGTCATTTTTAGTATGCCCAATAAAAAAATTAATGGATGGAAGAAATGAAGTTGATTTCAATCCTGGATTTAAGTTTGGCAAAGAAATAGGTTCATATATTGTAGGAGGTAGAGAATCAAGCAAAGATGGTTTAATACACATTAATATTAAATGTTAACTTGTTAGATGTTTTCAGTATTATATTGAATATATATACACTTCTATTTTCTTGATTTTCAGTGATTGTTTTGTGGGCCTGGGGTGATGTGGGAGTATATTAAAGAGAAAGAGAAGGGTATATACTAGAAATGTTCTAGAGTTTATATTATTTGGAGTCAGGAGGTAGCTTATGCTCAGCCTTCTATAGTGACAAGTGAGAAGAAGTACCCTAATCAGAATGTGGGGAGAAGGGACTGTGCTGGGTTGGGGTACTCATCAGAGTCTTTCTAAATCCCCTGCCCTTTTGGTATTTGTATTTTGATGCTTGTTTTTTGAGAGTTGGAGCCTCTTTTAGAGGGGAGAGATCCTTGGGAAATGTGAGCCTGGGTAACTGAGAAAAGGTAAAGCTAATTTCTGCTTGTTGTATGAACAAAAAAACCACAAAGAGATTTGATTCCTTTGCTAACGGCATACTTTTTTTTTGTTAACAAAAATAATACTCATAGTAAAAAACTAAAAAACAAAAAGCCTAAAGGCAGGGTGGGGGGGCCGCCTAAGAGAGTATAGATTAATTTCTGCATGTTAATCACTGCTGATGGTTTCTTACATATCTTTATAGAAGTTTTGTATCTAGCATCACATTTTAGAGAGAGTGACAAAGAGGGAATAGAAAAAGCAATTATGTTGGATTGTTTTGGACAAGTTGAAGTAATCAAGTTTGGTAGAATCCTTTTTGGCTGTATGCTAGAGATAGAAAGAACACACAGTATTTGCTAAGCACCATGTGCCAGCAAATGGGGTTTACAAATAAATAAAAAAATTTTTACGCTTAAGACAGTCACATTTGGGCCAAGGAAACAGAGTGGTGCCAAGTGTTAGAATTACTATTACATAAACTACCTGTCAGTCTTTTCATAAAGATTTTTCTGTGGTTGTACTGTATATAGCATGGTTTCCCCACTCCTAATATACAGTGTTGTAACATATCCAAGAGCTTTAATTATTAATTTTTGCTTAACTGTTCTTATCACTTAACTTTCCATTCAAATTATTATTCTTTTATTTTAAATATTATATAGGAATTACTCAAGGTGATGAGGACGATTGATGACAGAATAGTACATGAATTAAACACTACGGTTCAACAGCTTCCTTTGCAGGGAAAATTGATGCCAGCCAAACCTGTAAACAACTTTATGAGTCAGTAAGTCTATCTTTTGAGTCTTTTGTGCTTCCTTTATGTCTTTCTTTGCAGGCAAAATAAGAAATCAGTTGGCATATAATTAAACTGTGGAAAAAGAATGGAATCTTCTTGTTTTCTTGCCCACACCTGAAGGTGTGTAAAAGTTTTGATCTGGTTTCTACAAACTAAAGAAAATGTGTGATCTTAAGCAATAGTCTGGGAAGATATGGTCCTAAGAAATGGGGAGATGTAGTTCTAAGATATGAAAACAGTCTCCCCTTGTGGGCAGACTCTAACTTAAGGAAACCTTATACATCAAAGAAAACAGGAGAGAATGAAACAGTCAAGTAAAACAGTGAGATAAAAGTGGGGTCTTTGAATGAATCGGTGTTAGAAAAGCTAGACGGTTGATATAAGGAAGAATTAAAACCCTTCACACTTTCTGTATCTTCTTTCTTCCCTTAATCATCAGGAAAGGGAAAAGAAACATTTGGCAGGAGAGAGGGAAAAGCCACAGATAAATTGTCCTACCAAGGGTACAGGTTCAGTCCCTTGTCAGGGAACAAAGATCTGGCAAGCTGTGCAGCCAAAAACATGAAAAGATGAAAATTTTAGACCAAAAGAAGTTCTCAAAGCTGTGGTAAAATAAAATAAAATTGGGAAGTTCTAGGTATACCCACTTTAGACTCGTTTTGAATCATTCTCCAGCCCCACTCCAAATGTCTTCATTTCAAAAATGGCGTTCCCCAAATCAAAGGAAATATGGTTATGATATGATTATCCTTCAGGATTTTTCTCCACTAACCACAGTTTTGCCATACTGAGTTTCTTAATAAATATTATCTCAATTCCTTTGGTAAGCACTTTATATATCAGAAATAATTCTCATGTGACCAAATCCTCAAGCCTATGATACTGATGAGCCAATAAGCCTGGTTTTGTGTTATTTTTCCTCTGGTAGGTTTATGTCACACCAACTGTTCTCTTAGTTGTCCTCATTTCTTTGACGTACATGTACAGAAGTCCATGCATGTTCCTTTTGCATACACTCAGGTTTGAATCTTACTGAAGGATGGTCTTGAAAATAGTTGACAGTACTGAGTAAAAGATGGTTTACCCAGCCCTTCCTGTTTACGTGGCTGTGGGTTCACAGAGGGTCTCATGTGAAGGGAAAGTAAGCAGGTGAGGGTGGGAGCAGAGTCAGCATCCAGAAAGGTATCCACAGGGAAGGTACCAAGTTAAGGAGGGGAGCAGTGGAGGAAAGCCCAACTGAGGAAGGAAACTGGTGAGAGACCACAAGAGAATTATTGAATATTTAATAAAATGTATACAATTTGAATTTGATTTTAAGATGTAGATAGAAAAATGAGAATATTGTATTAGACTTCTAGTTGATGCTAATCCTGTCTGAGCAATTGCTGGTGGAGTTAGACAAAATATCAAAGTAATTAAATAGCATTCAGCATCTGAGTAATATATTGAGTCATGTTGCCTCTAAATCTTAGAGGTGGAAAGGAGTATTAGCAATTATTTACTCATAATTCATAGTTTTACAAAAGAGGGGACTGAAGCCTGTAAAGCTAATTATTTAGCCAGTCTCACACAACCTCAAGGAGAGTTTCTTAACTCTGACGGTTATTCTGTTTGGGGGAGAATAGTTCTGTACCCTCAATGCCTCCTTTAATTTTCTGTAATTATACCTGAAGGAGTTAATAAGTAACAGACGTAGCATACTAGCTAGTAAATATGGGCCTCGAGGCTGTCCTTGTGAATCCTAAATATTACAATGAAAAGAATTAGCATATTAGAGGAATTTACTATAGGTGGGATTAATGTCTATTCGGCAATTCCTTTTACATGAGTACAACTTATAAGTAATGTACTTTTAGTATTACTCTCTAGCAATATAAAGATTTATTCTTTCCTGGTATCTATTAGACCAGTAGTTGTTAATCACAGGTTTCCAATATAATCATTTAAGAGATCTATTTCAAATAACTTATGAGAATGCTTTATAGAATGGTTGTCAGTCCTGTATTTTATGTATTTAAGATGTATATAATGGTTAGGTTATTTCTATTACAGCTGTCACTAGCATAGCATTAAGGCATTCTCCCTTTGGATTGAAAAAGGAATGATATAACGTGATAACATGGAGCAAGCTGGCATTAAAATTTTAGTTGGAGGTGAACCACTGTTAGCACAATTGATGGAATCAACAATCTCTACTTCATTTACAGTTTTTCCTGGTTGATACTTTAAATCCTGAAAAGAATTCTGTCTGACATAGGTAAATGTAGCATTCTTTTGTTTTTCTTTACTGTAACTAAAGACTTCTACATCACTTACTTCATAACTTTTTGTACTTGTTGACAATGTGAGGCTGGAAAAAAAAATGAAAGGACAAAAAAAGAGAAAGAGCAGCAACAGTAAGCGGCTCTGAAAGTGTGTGTGAGTAGGCACAGGGCAGATGAACACACAGACGCAGTCATGGGAGAGAGAGGGGTTCAGAGAGGAGGCAGGTGAGAAGCCCAGCAGGAGGAGTGTGGGAGAGAAGCAGGGGGCCTGGGAGCGCAGTGAGGAGTGGGACAGCCCGGCCTCTCACTCCCACCCTCACAGCCCCTGCCTTTGATCCAGCTCGTTCAGCACAAACTTCTCTTCCACAGACTCAATTTTTAAAAATTATTTTAGAAAGTCTTACATTTCTGTAGTCTAAAATTAAAAATACTGAAATGTGACAAATTGGTGTGATTTTTTTTTTCCTTTTTCTTTCTTTGTTCTTTTAGTTAATGGAGGCCCACGCTAGTAGGGACAGAGTCATAAAAAACTGTATAGCTCAGACCTCAGCAGTAGTAAAACAGCTCCGAGAAGAGAGAGAGAAGAATTTGGATGATTTAACGTTATTAAAGCAACTTAGAAAAGAGCAGACAAAGGTAAGTTGAATAAGGTTTACATTGCTAAGACAAGGTTTCCAAACTTAGCCTTAAAAATAAGGGCAGTTTTTAATATGAAAAAATCCAGAGTAAATATGCTTATTACTTAAAATGACCAGGAGGTTAGTACTTCATTCTTAATGGGCTTTATTTTATTGTGCTTCAGTGTTAATTAGTAAATTAATGTGCATTTTATGATTGTATGTAATGTAGCAGCCTTAGCTAAAAAAAAATCTTGTAATCATGTTATTTCCATTCCTTTATATATTCTACAGTTAAAGACATAAGGATTAATACAGATCAACACCATGTTAAAATATCTGTGGAAATCACATCTGTGTCTATATTTTGAGTCTTGAATTGAGAAGAAACATTTTTAAAATATATTTACAGTTTAAAAATATTTACCTCTGGTTTCATCTGTAGAAACCTGCTAAATGTAATACAGAAGTTTAGCTTCAGGATATTACCCTCTTCAGCCGTAAAAATGTAGTCCAGTACTGTTTAGATATAACAAGGTACACTAAAGCATCCTTACGTTTATTTCTTTGCTATGGTAAAGATGGTATGGGTCTTTGACTCTTTTTTAGACTCTCCTTTGTTTCTATTTCATTTCCCATCCCTGCCATTTTCCCTTTTAGGAAAACACCAAGTGTCCACTGAGTGATATGTCAGAGGAAGCCTTATTTTCCTAAAGTCAGCTATAATGTAGATGAGTGTGGACTTCAGAGTAGAGTTAATGAGGCATAGCTATTTCTTTACAGCCCTTAAATGTGGCAGGTCAAGAAAACAGTGGAAATGTATACCATATTTTATTTTCTGGACTGCATTACTGTCTTTTGGTGAGGGAATAGCTCAAGGGGTAACTTTTTATTCTGGTACAATTTCAAACTCTCAGAAAAGTTGCACAAATAGTACGAGGAACTCCCATGTACCCTTCACCTATATTCACCTTTTGTTTACATTTCGCTCCACCTGCTTTACAGTTCATTCTCTCCACCCTTCCTACCCTTTCCTCCTTGCCTCCCGTTTTCCCTGTCTTCCTCCCCCTCCCTCCATACACTTTTTTTTTTCTTACATTTTGAGAATATACTGGGTCTACATTATACTCTTTTCCCCTACATACATTGGTTATTCCCTAAGAACAGGGGCTTTCTCATATATGCTATTGCTGCTGCTTAGTCCTTCAGTCATGTCCCAACTCTATAACTCTATGGACTGTAGCCTGCCAGGCTCCTCTGTCCATGGAATTCTCCAGGCAAGAGTACTAGAGTGGGTTGCCATGCCCTCCTCCAGGGAGTCTTCCCTGGAGAAAAGAATCTATAATTCTATAGATTATAGATCAAACCGGGGTCTCCTGCGTTGCAGGCAGATGCTTTACCACTGAGCCACCAGAGAAGCCCTTCTCTTAACATGACCGCTGTATAATTACCAAACTCCTGTCTGCATTTTAAGATGGCATAATAGGTGACTTACTGGTCCTTGCATGTTGAGTAACTGAAAATCCAGTGTGACACAGAATCATGTTTTCATACTGAACAAGTTGTGAAATTTGCTGTCTGTTTTAGTGGATGTAGCCAAACGTTGCGAAGGGGACCTTGCTGTTTCTCTCAGGTCTTGTCTTTTGCTGCACACAGGAGAGTGTGTGCACTTTCTTAGTCGTCCTACTGATGGCAGTATGTCTCACTGCATACAGGATTCATCCACTATCTTTACTGTTCCCTATGTTCATGATGACTGCTTCAGCCCTGGTTTCACACCTGCTCATTCATTAGTCAGCAGTGGGTTCTTCAGTGAACTTGGGCTGTAAAGGTCATCTTAGGAGGCGTTTTGGAAACCAAACAGTGAGTTATGAAAGGTAGTTACCTAGCCTGTGACATTGCATGGGACTATAGTAGAAGGTAACCATGGGTAGTACTTAAGCAAATAAGGAAGCTTGAGTTTTTTCTTCAAGTTTGCTGTGAAGGTTATGGAATCAAAAAGAGGCAGCTCTTAAAGATGTTCCAGCTCTACCTCATTTTCTATATGTAGAAACAGACTCAGAGATACTGACCTCCCCAAAGTCACAAACTAGTTAAGTAGTGGGACTGGACTTGAATCCATCTCTTCTGACTGAATTCAGTCAGTGTTTTTACATAAGTTGTGACTAATAGTCAAATTCTGATTACTTCAGTGAATAGTTTATTTGCATACAATGCCAATCTGAAAGTTCCTAGTTCTTTACCCTAACCCTTACCTCAAAAAAGCCTTTCTGGAACTATATATCTGCTGTCACCTGTTCATAGCCTTTGAGAGGAATTTTACCTGTGTAAGTCCCCGACACTCAAAAACAACTATCTCAAAGGTAGCATTTTGTTGGTGCCACTGAAATTGTATTAGAAGCTGGCTGTAATGTCTGCCATGTTCAAGAATAGAAGAAATATTGATTATAAAGGCAGATTGCTCTGAGGAAATCCATCTACCACTTGGAGGTTTTGTAATCTTGTAAATTAATATGAAACTTCTGAATTTCAGTTTGTAAAATGCAGTTGATACTTAATATCTTTTATTTTGAAGGGTAATGATTAAATTGTATAATATATGTTAAGAGGTAACATATTGACTGATACGAAGTAGCAGATTCTTTCCTCTTTGAATCTCTGGGACTCCATATACCTTCCATTAATTCTGTCTACAATATCCACCCAACCAGTGGTTTCCACCTTTTGTTTAACCAGTATTAAGAGAATTGAGGGGATGTATAGTCTTATGTGTCAGTGCATTCTCTCTTTGGACAGCTGTAATTGTTCAGATATTTTCTTATTGTGAAAATCTGTCTCCTTGTAACATGTAATTACTGATCCTTAATCATCCTTCTGGATACCCAGAAGGATCCCATTTCTACAGGACACCCGTTTAAGTATTTGAGAACAATTATAAACACTGTCTTTGGAGAAGGAAATGGCAACCCACTCCAGTGTTCTTGCCTGGAGAATCCCAGGGACAGGGGAGCCTGGTGGGCTGCCATCTTTGGGGTCGCACAGAGTTGGACACTATTGAAGTGACTTAGCAGTAGCAGCAGAACACTTAGTGGCCTGTTGTAACACTGTTCTTTGAAGTTGTTACTTCTTTGGCAGAAAATCCGGGCTTTGACAGAGCTGTGGAGCTTTAATGATTTCTTGTCTATATAGCTGATTAAAATCTGAAACTGAGGTTGTTCTCGTTTAAGCAGGCGGGCTTCACCAGGCTTGTTACTACTCCGCAGCACAGCAGACATGCTGTCCTTCCTTGTTCATGGTTTCAATCCTATATTCTGGTGCATACTCTTGACACCAAGTTTTGAATCTAAGAAGGGAGTTTACAAGGAGCATTGAATCAGTACCACATCCCGTCTTATTAGTGTGAGATGCACATTTCTCAAACCTGTCTGAGCTGTACTCCTAATTTATGCTTAGGTGCTTTGGTCTGGGTCCCCACCTCTTTGTTGCCCAAATCTTGTCTAACTCTCTGGCATTTTTCCCCCCTAAATCTCCTGGCCTGAGGACATCATCCTGCTGTTAACTTCTTGGATGCCTCAACCTGTAGTTCATACTTTTTTTCTGCTAATTTTCCTGCATACTTCGAGGTTCTCCTCCTGGAACTAGTTAGCTTCCTTTCCTATCAAGTCTCTCTGAGCAGAGGCGACTAGGAATATGATGGGTCCTGCCATCTGGACCTGGCAGTGGGATTAGCTACTTTTTTGATGGAGTTATTAGGTTGGCAGTTAAAAAGAAAGAAAGACTTTTTAGCATTTTAGACCTCAGACCTCTGGCCGTATGATTAAGGTATGAAAAATTCATCCCTTTCTCAATTACTTGAGCCTTTTATATCCCCCTTCTCTGTTTTTCTTCCTATTTCTTTTTTCTTTTATTCAAATCAGGTTGCCACCTCCTTGTCCTTTTTTTGTTTTGTTTCTCTGTGCTATCTTTGCAGATCTATACTGTAGGATCAATAAGTCAAACTGGAATTACTGAGTTAAAGGACATAGGAGTTAACATTTTTGCTATGTCTTACCAAATTGCTCTCTACAGAAGTTACAATGATTTGTACTTCTACAAAAAAATATATGTGAGTGTATCTTTCCCCACACCTTCACTAATATTAGGTTTTATCGGAATTATCAGGTTTCTTCTTTAAAAAAAATTTTTGGTCATGTTATGACTAATTTGCATTTCTTTTTGCATAAGTAAGAGTGTACATTTAAAAATAGGTTTATTGGCCATTTGTTTTTCTTCTGTGAACTACCTGAGCTTTTGAGTTTTTTTTAAAGCTGTCAATAATATGCAGCAATGCTTGAGAACTATGGCTTTATAAGATTTAACAATTGATTAAATACAAGAATATCACAGAAGGTTTTGAAATCTAGCCTAAGTATTGACAAAACATGCAGGAGCAGCAGCTGGTTTTGTTAGGAAAACATAGAGTTTGGTTTTAGTTCTTTAAATTTTCATAACTTCATTTTTGTTTTCCTTTTCTTGCAGTTGAAATGGATGCAGTCAGAACTGAATGTTGAAGAAGTGGTAAATGACAGGAGCTGGAAGGTATAAAATAATGTTGATTATTGGAGGGAACTAGGAGGGCAAACAGAACTAGCAAAAGGAAACAAACCAAGGGAGGAGGGAGTAAAGAGTGCCTTGGGCACTTAAGAATAAAGGTCCTTCATTTACAAGCAATTGAAGGTTTTAACTTTTTAGGGGGATGGGAGTTGCAGTTAGAATCCAAATATAGCCATCTATAAAAAAAAAGTTGCCTTACAGTCTCATGGTAGTATTGCATGGTTGTCATGGTAACAGAATTGGAGACATTCTATATGATTCCTAATATTAATTGTGGGCTATTTGATATTTAGAGTTATTAGTTGTTAACTTAGAACCTTCAGTCAGTTTATTTAAGGTAGCCTTTCTGTGATTAGTTATTTCCATAAATTTTCATACCGTTAACTACCCTTCACAATTGCTCATTTCCTAACATCTCTGATCATGAAACTTTTTTTGTATATAGTTTCGTATGGTTTCACCGGTATCTGATAATAGGGCTTTTTATGGCTCCTAGATTCACATGCTCCTTATTACCACCTGCTGCTGCTGCTTAGTTGCTTCAATCGTGCCCAACTGTGTGTGACCCTATGTGTGACCCACCAGGCTCTTCTGTCCGTGGGATTCTCCAGGCAAGAATACTGGAGTGGGTGCCATGCCCTCCTCCAGGGGATCTTCCCAACCCAGGGATCGAACCCAGGCCACCTGCATTGCAGGCAGATTCTTTACCACTGATCTACCAGGGAAGCCCTATTACCACCACCTACACGATTCTAATTAGGAATTAGATTGGGGGACCAGGATCCTAGGACTTTACATGTAGTTAAAAACCACAAAATTCTGACTTTTTAGTTTTCTGGAAAAGTATGTTTACATGTCCTCTCTAAAACTTCAAAGATTTCCAAAGGGCAAAATCTATTGAATCTGAAAGAATGAACTGAAAATTGTTTTATCCTTTGAAATTAACTGATGGAATTGGGCTGAATCCAGACGGAGGTCAACAGAACCAAAAACTGGAGTGTACCAACTTGCAGAGCCCTGAATAAACTGCAAAATACAAATTGACTTTCTTTGCTTTATCACATTTATTTATCCTATCATTTTTGCTAAAATTTCATATTTCTGCCCTTTCCACCTATGTGATAAGATGTTTGCTCCTTGAAAGATTTTGGCAAAATTTGTCCATTTTTATTCTCTAGAGAGATAATATTTACTCTTGGGATGGGATGGGGGTGGGTACAATGAACATCTGGTTTGGAAAACCCAGTGCAGGGATTGATGTATGTAAAATGTAGTAGGAAGAGTGAAGCATTTTTGGATTTGGTATTACTTTAAAAGAAAATATGCTCCATCCACTCCACATAGAATGAGGCTATTTTGTTTTCAAGGGAAGAAATTGTAGCCATGGTGCAATAGGCCAGCAAAAATAGTTAAGAAGTTATTTAGGAAAAGGATTTGGAGAGGCTCAACCAGGTTGTTTATATCATCCCAACCAGTGTGTCAAACCACTAATCTGAAGCCTCTGATCCGAGCATTGGGAACTCCAGGGACATGTCAGAGCTAGGAGCTATAAGACAAAAAGGCCAGAAAGAGTCTATATAATTTCTTCATGTTCTAATTGTGAGATACATATGCCAAAGAGCATGTAACATGTCGAATGTAAAGAATATTATAAAATGAACATGCATCTACTACCCAGTTTAAGAAATTGAATACCAGTACCCTATGTAGATTTTTCTTTTATTTTTATGCTAGTCCATTTTAGCCAACATGGGTTGGTTTCTTTGGGGGATTTTTGGTTTGTTTTTTTGCCTAAAAATGATTAGTTCCTTACATCAGTAAAGTATGAGGGTAAATTCTGAGAAAAAATTGTTTTAGATTTTTATAATTTTTTAAATTGGAATACAAAATTCTTTAGATACATGATTAATTTTTTTTAATTATTAAAAAAATACAATAAAAATTCTACTCTCATGCCTCTCTAATTTTAACCACCTCCTTTCCCTTTCCTCTGAAAGGATGTACATGCTTTCAGATATTTGTAACTTTAAAATTTTGTTTGTATGTGTACACACATATACGTATATTTTCTCCTTTATCAGACAAATGGAAGTGTGTTTTTCTTAATATATCTTGGAGATCTTTCCAAATTAGGATGTAAAGAGATTTCTTATTCTTTTTTTATGTTTGCTTTATATTCCATCAAATGGCTATACCAAAATTTTTATTTAACACAGTCCATATAACAAGTAATCTTAGAATGTTTTTAACATTTATATTTGTTTAGTTTTTAGGAAGCAAGGTAAATAGAACAAAACATTACATAAATTTATACAATTTAGCAAAAGACTGGGCTCCCTTTGTAGACTGGACTTCCCTACCTACATGGTAGAGCATCTGGCACTCATTTAGAAAAGCATGACACACACACAAAAAAAGAAAAGCATGACAGATATCTAAATAAAATCTACATTATAAAATAATTTTTAAACAGTTTTATCTTAATTTAGATATTTTGTCAAACTGTCCAAAATATGTTATATGAAATTAAAATATTTGTGAGTTACTAAATAAGCTAACTTGTAAAGATTTTTTTATAAGTGAATATCAAGGCAGTCTGTACTCTTCAGTTCAGTTCAGTCACTCAGTCATATCTGACTCTTTGCAACCCCATGGACTGCAGCACACCAGGCTCCCTGTCCATCACCAACTCCCAGAGCTTATTCAAACTCATGTCCATTGAGTCAGTGATGCCATCCATCCATCTCATCCTGTCATTCCCTTCTCCTCCTGCCTTCAATCTTTCCCAGCATCAAGGTCTTTTCTAGACTAGGCACTGTGCTCTTAGTGCCTAGTAAGTCAGTTTGAATTGGTGAGGAAACACCTCTGTTTCCTAAACCTGTTGACTTGGGGCAAAGAAGGTTATGAAGTGAAGTGAAAGTCACTCAGTCGTGTCTGACTCTTTGCGACCCCATGAACTATACAGTCCGTGGACTTCTACAGGCCTGAATACTGGAGTGGGTAGCCTTTCCCTTCTCCAGGGGATCTTCCCAACCCAGGGATCGAACCCAGGTCTCCCGAATTACAGGCAGATTCTTTATCAGCTGAGCCACAAGGGAACCCCAAGAATATTGGAGTGGGTGGCCTATCCCTTCTTCAGCAGATCTTCCCCACCCAGGAATTGAACCAGGGTCTGGCTGCATTGCAAGCAGATTCTTTACCAACTGAACTATTAGGGAAGCCCCAAAGAAGGTCATAGTCACCCAAAATTTCAGGCCTAATTTATACAGGATGACTTGGTGACCTTTGTTTCTGTTCACATCTTAGGTGTTTAATGAACGCTGCCGAATTCACTTCAAGCCTCCAAAGAATGAATAAAAGGATATTTTTTTTTTAAGATGGACCGGGTCATCTCATAAAGCGTCAAGCATGACAGACATCAACATGGTGGGCTTCCCAGGAAGATTTCTGAGCCAACAGTCCAAGACCTTTTGTTGATTTCAGCCCCACTTAGCCAAGACCTCACATACAAATAATTCTGATAATTATGGAGAAATCAACTGCTATTTTATACTGATTCTGTAAAAAAAAAAAAAGTTTTGTAACTATTAAAATAATTTTCTGACTCAATGTACATAATTATTTGATTGTTTTCCCAGTTGAGATAGTAATTTTCCATAGTTTCTGTGGACAGTGAAAAGGAAAGCAAAGTAAAACAAATTCAGAAAATGGGAAAGTAGAAGACGGCTTGCATGGTAGACTTCTAGTACAGGGTGTTCTGTAGGTCAGAAGGCTAGGAAAGCTTGACTGAGTTCCCTGCCTGGGGTCTCACAGGCTGCAATTTGTGACTGGCTCTTGTCTGACTCTTCTTCTAGGGGAAGAACCTGGATCCAGGCTCATTCAGTTGGTAGGCTTCAGATCCTTTCAGTCCTAAGACTGAAGTTGCTGATACCTTGCTGGTTCTCATCAGCCACTCTGAGCTTCTAAAAGCCATCCACATTTCTTGATGCTATGGCCTCCTCCCTTTTCAAGCTAGCAATGGTGCATTGAACCCTCATTCTTGGAATCTGACTTCCTTTTCTGCTGTAAGCCAAACAAACTGCTTTTAAAGGGTGATATGAGTTTTACTATAATAATTTTCCTTTCTTTTAACTTAAAATCAACTGATTACAACCTTAATTATATCTGCAAATCCCTTTTTCTGGGTAATGTAACATCACAGATGTAGTGTCTCATATTCACAGTCTGAGGAATTAGCGTGGGGCACCTGGGAGAGCCGTTCCAGGAGTCTGCCTACCACAGTTTAAATGCAAGCCTCTGGGCTCTGGCACAGTTGGGCCAACCCTCCCAGCAGGCTGTGGATAGGCTTGTGTGTTCAGTATGGTGACTGTCAGGTTGTGCACTAGAGCATTCTGAGCACTTACCATGGATCAGATACTATTGTAGTTGTTGAGGATATTATGAGACCTACTTCTGTGAAGATTATGTTACAGTCTTTCAACAAGAAAAAAATATCCTAGTGCCAGCAATGGAAAGGATTTCCTATAGGACTTGCCTGTTATTGAATGGTACATGACAGAAAAAGTGAAAAAAGTGAAAGTCACTCAGTTGTGTCTCTCTGTGACCCCATGGACTGGAACCCTCCAGACTCTGTCCTTGGAATTCTCCAGGCAAGAATACTGGAGTGGGTTGCCATTCCCTTCTCCAGGGGATCTTCCTGACCCAGGGATTGTACTTGATCTCCTGCATAGATTCTTTACTATTTGAGCTACTGAAGAACCCACATGACAGCTGATGTTTAATAATTATTAGATGTGTGAGTGAATTGAAGGGATTCATGAAAGAATAAAAATAAGTTGCAACAAAGATGTCCAACAGGGAATTCAGAACTAGAATCCTTGGAAAAAGATTCATAACAGCCTTTCCAGCATTTCACGTCTGCTCTAAAGTACTGTCTAGCTAATCCAATTTTAGCAGGATGCTTGAATCATTCCAATATTGTGAAAATGCAATTATGGTATGGATGACTTTTAGTGTAAATGAATATTAGTGTATTTAGTTTGTGATGAATGGCATTTAAAGCCTCAGTTTTTAAGAAACGGGTGGTACATTGCTTTTGAAAGTTGATTTGTGTGCTGAAACAGTGTCTTGCATGTAATTGTTGCCTTACAACAATGTTGTAATGTTGATTTTGTTGCTTGAAGGATAGGTAAGTGTTAGTCACTCAGTTGTGTCTGACTTTGTGATCCCATGGACTATAGCCCTCCAGGATCCTCTCTGCATGGAATTCTCCAGGCCAGAATACTGGAGTGGGCAGCCATTCCCTTCTCCAGGAGATCTTCCTGACCCAGGGATCAAACCTGGGTCTCCTGCACTTCAGGCAGATTCTTTACTATCTGAGCCACCAAGGAAGACCCTGAAGGATAGGTAAAATTTAGCCAGAGAGAAAAAACAGAAGGTACAGAAGTTCAGAGAAGAGTGTGGCCCTTTCACTGCAAAATGGAAGATAACCATGGAGGAAATAGTGATGATAATCCTTTTGCAAATTCTTTTTTAACAAGTATTTGAGTGCCTTTCACATCCAAATTCTAGCCACTATTAGCCACTACTAATAGTGCTAATCAGTTTCACTGCTAATCAGTGAACAAAACAGATTAAAAAATGTTTTCCTTTCAAAGAGCTTTCTTTCTCAAAGAAACAGTGACAGACTATTTTCTTGGGCTCCAAAATCACTGCAGATGGTGACTGCAGCCCTGAAATAAAAAACTCTTTGTCCTTGGAAGAAAAGATATGGCAAGCCTAGACAGTACATTAAAAAGCAGAGACATTACTTTGCTGACAAAGGTCTGTCTAGTCAAAGCTATGGTTTTTCCAGTAGTCGTGTATGGATGTGATAGTTGGACTGTAAAGACAGCTGGGTACCAAAGAACTGATGCTTTACAACTGTGGTGATGGAGAAGACTCTAGAGTCCCTTGGACAGCAAGGAAATCCAACCAGTCAATCCTAAAGGAAATCAGTCCTGAATATTCATTGAAAGGACTGATGATGAAGCTGAAGCCCCAATACTTTGGCTGCCTGATGCGAAGAGCTGACTCAGAAAAGATCCTGATGCTGGGAAAGACTGAAGGCAGGAGGAGAAGGGGATGACAGAGGACGAGGTGGTTGGATGGCATCACCAAGACAATGGACCTGAGTTTGAGCAAGCTCCAGGAGATTGTGAAGGACAGGGAAGCCTGGTATGCTGCAATTCATGGGGTCACAAAGAGACACAACTGAATGACTGAGCAACAGCAGCAAAGAGCTTACATGTAGTAAGGGGAGACAAACAATAGAAAACAATTATATAGTCTGCTAAGAGGTGATAAAGTTCCACTCTCTCCCCACCGAAAAGCAAGAAATCAGAAATGGAGGTTGCAAATGACTGTTTAGCTAAGAGAATATTATAATGCTGTTGATATTTGAAAAGTCTCTCTAATTCAAGAGAATGAAATGTATCAAATAAGTATAGTAATAAAAAGGAAGTTTTAGGGAATTCCTTGGCGTTTCAGTGATTAAGACTCTGAGCTTCCACCACAGGGGATGCAGGTTCCATCCCTGGTCAGGGAAGTACATCCCACATGTGGTGGTGCAGCATGGTTTAAAAAAAAAAAGTTTTCTAATAAGTCGGTATCTTTCAAGTTATGTTCCAAAGATACTAGTTTGGGAAACGAGCGATAATACACCTAGTGCTACTGCAGTGGACTCTGCTTCCATGCCACACTACCTACGTAAGACCATCCAGAATACCTTGTAAACTGGGAGATTAGTCAAAGATGTGGTCTCATCTCAAATTAAGAAAAATGAATATTCTGCCTAGAGATGGGTGATCTAATCAAATATGTTAGAGATCATTTAGGTTACTCATGATTTCTGTGTGCACTTAGCCTTCCAGATAAGCCTTAATTGTTTCTTTAAAACACACACACACACAAAACTTATTTAGTTGAGTATAAACACTGAAGAGTAAAAAAACCCAAAAAGGTCTAAAGTGATCTCTCCTAATAGCGACAGCATTTCCAGAAAAAGCCTAGTTTACCCACAGCATTATGTTGGGGAGGAAAGTAAAAATGTTAATAAGAGGTTTGAACTCAGCTAGCTCCCAGCTTCTAAGTGCAGTGATCAGTTGAGGGCATCCCTGGATGAAAGTCAGACCTTACTGAAATATTCCACCATGCAAATACAGTTCTCTCTTTGCTGAGTTGTTCAACCCACATTAAGTTTTTCTCTCTTTCCCTAATCAATTTGTTCTTTACCTTTCTGAGGACAAAATGTTCTTGTCTGCCTGTCCATCCATTCATCTCCTCATCCATATACTTGTCATGTGGATCAGATACCATACCAGAGTCCTTTCTAGGGAGGACTCTGGCTCATAGCTCCCACTTACAGAGCACTCCTTGGTAGCCCACTTTATACCATGCTGATTGGACCAGGACTGAGTGATTGACCCAAGAACTGGCAAACTTTAAGCTAGCCAGTGTCCTGTGACAAGTGCTAGAACAAAAAGTTGATCAGGACAATCAAATTCTTCAAGGCTCTGAAGTGAGAAATACTGAGAAAATGATGTCCTTAACAATGGGAGGTGAAGGTGATGAGGTACAACAGGGGCCAGGAAAGCCCATTGTTCTGAAAAAGCAGGGGCCCCAGGTGGCTCAGTGGTAAAGAACCCACCTGCCAATGCAGGAGACACAGCTTTGATCCCTGGGTCAGGAAGATCCCCTGGAGGAGGAAATGGCAACCCACTCCAGTATTCTTGCCTGGAGATTCCACAGACAGAGGAGCCTGTTGGGCTACAGTCCAAGTGTTGCAGAGTCGAACATGACTGAGCATTCACCCATATGAGGATGCATGCCATGAAGCAGAGAAGAGTATGCAAAATAGAAGAGAGAATGTCAGTTGGAGCTGGCAGAAAGGTGAACAGGAACAGAGAAGCAGAGAGCTTGGGGAATAGCTGAGACTCATGAATGATCGGCCCCTACAGTAAAAACCCACCATCACAGCTTCTCAGTTCCTTAGAGCTGCCTTGGATCCCGGTTGTCTGTGAGATCCATTTATATTTGGGTCCCTCTTCTCCATGAGACCTGGTTGATTGGCATTTTCTAGATTTCTCGGCAGATACTTCTTTATGATAAATCCCTACATGACATAAAAAATTTCTTTTGAGCCAAAAGAGTCTATCAAGAACATTTCCAGTCAGTCAGTGGCCAAGCAGTATCTTCTTGTTTAAATAGTCCATTGACATTAGGATATTTTTTCTTCATCCAGTCAATACTTTCTCATGTTGTTGAGAGCACCATGGATGTGCTGGATAGCCTCTTGGGAGAAACGCCCCATGGTGTCTGAACTTTAGTTCCAGCAAGGAAAGACTCAGATTAGCTTCCAGGTTGAGCTTTGGCTTTTAAATGAGAAACATGCCAAAAATTGATCAATTCACTCCCTTAAGTAAGTAAAGCAATCCTGTTTCCCAAGAAAGAACAGGGTAGGCATTGATTACAACCCTGGGTAGCCTCATGTCCTCTGAATCTTCAGTTGACCCAATATATCATTTAACCATGTCTTTGGCAGAGAATTCTGGAAGTGCCTGACAGATAGCTGGGGTTGAGGCCCTCACCTTTGAAGGCAAGAGTGCATTCTCTCAATCTCTTTCTTTGGGGTTAGGGAAAATAATTCTCACCATAAAGAACAAATTCTTTCTCCCAGATTGCATTTCAACTTTGGTGGGGCAAATGTTTTAGAAATGTAATTTTTTTTCCTTTGCTTGCCATGGTATTGCTAAGAGAAGACAAGTCTTTGGGGGAAAAACCTGATCCTTCATTTGGATAAGGCCTTTAGTTAAATGGCCAACCAAATTTTGAACACCCTTTCCATCAACAGTTTATCCAGTTTTAGGTCTATTTTCCTTTTCGTTACTCTGGGAATTGCAACAATTTGGAGGAATAAATCTACTTGCTCAAGTACCAACTCCTTAGCCTTTAAATAAGCCACTCCCTTTTCACAAAATCATCTATGTTAAAACTGATTTTAAACTATTCCAGCTGAATACTTTTAAAACAATTTGCAAATTATTATGATACATTTAAATGTGGAGAAATGTATTTTCCTTTCTTTTATATTAATCTTCAGTGGAGTTTTGTAATGTTGTGTCAGTTTCTGCGGTACAGCAAAGTGAATCAGCTATACATATACACATATCCCCTCTTTTTTGGATTTCCTTCCAGTTTAGGTCACCACAGATCACTGAGTAGAGTTCCCTGTGCTATATAGTATGTTCTCATTAGTTATCTATTTTATTTGTTGTTGTTCAGTTGCTAAGCCGTATCCAACTCTTTGTGACCCCATAGACTGCAGCATGCCAGGCTTTCCTGTCCTTCACTATCACCCAGAGTTTGCTCAAACTCATGCCCATTGAGTTGGCGATGCCTTCCAACATCTCATCCTCTGTCGTCCCCTTCTCCTCCTGCCCTCAGTCTTTCCAGCATCAGGTTCTTTTCTAATGAGTCAGCTCTTCTCATCAGGTAGCCAAAGTATTGGAACTTCACCTTCAACATCAGTCCTTCCAATGAATATTCAGTATTGATTTCTTTAGGATTGACTGGTTTGATCTCCTTGCTGTCCAAGGGACTCTCAAGAGTCTTCTCCAACACCACAGCATCAATTATTCCAGGCTCAGCCTTTTTATGGTCCAATTCTCGCATCTGTACGTGACTACCTGAAAAACCATAGCTTTGACTATATGGATCTTTGTCTGCAAAGTGATGTCTCTGCTTTTTAATATGCTGTTTAGGTTCGCCATAGCTTTTTTTCCAAGGAGAAGCATCTTTCAATTTCATGGCTACAGTCACTGTCCACAGTGATTTTGGAGCCCAAGAAGAAAAAGTCTGTCACTGTTTCCATTTTTTCCCCATTTATTTGCTATGAAGTGATGTGACTGGATGCTGTGATCTTAGCTTTTTGAATGTTCAGGTTTTTTTTTTTTTTTTTTTTTTTTAGAATGTTTGGAATTTTTTTAATACTAGAAGATTCCTGTTTTGTCTTTTTTTTTCTTTAAATAATTTTTATTTTTGTTTGTTTTGCTTTATAATACTGTATTCGTTTTGCTACACATCGACATGAATCAGCCACGAGTGTACATGAACTCCCAGTCCCGATCCCCACCTCCCCCCTCCCATCCCACACCATCTCTCTGGATTATCCCTGCCAGCTTTTTCACTCTCCTCTTTCACCTTCATCAAGAGGCTCTTTATTTCCTCTTTGTTTTCTACCGTAAGGCTGGTGTCATCTGCATATCAGAGGTTGCTGATTTTTCTCCCTGCAATCTAGAATCTGGGCTGGTGGCAGTGCTGGCTCCATCTCTTTCCTTGGCTCAGGAGCTGGCAGCCAGTTGCGACAGTGGTGGGGGCTGGGCCATGGGCTGCACACAACCACTCACTGCTTCAGCGTGGGCAGCCCAGCCAGTCCCCAGGCGGCGGCTCACGTGTGGCTAAGCCCAAGCAGTCTGCCTGTGGGGCTCCTGCTCCTGGACTATCCACCAATAAAAGGGAATAAACTCTATCTATTTTATACATAATATCAATAGTGTATACATGTGAATCCCAGTTTCCAAATTCATCCCACCCGACTTTCCCCAAAATGTATTTTTCAACATTTCATGAATAAAAAATTATTTTCATAATATTTGTATTTTACCTGGCTTAGACAGATTTGGGTCACACTTCCCCCCGCCCCACCCCACACCACAAGACTTATGGGATCTTAGTTCCCCAATCAGGGGTGGAACTTGTGTCCTTGGCAATGAAAGCACAGAGTCTTAACCACTAGACTGCCAGGGAGTTCCCTGGGTCAACTTTTTGTCTCCAGCGATGCCTGCCTGCCTGCCTCCTGCAGTGACTCTGAGAGTCACATGAGAAATGTTTTTTTTTTTTTTTTTTTTTTTTTAGAATGTTTGGAATTTTTTTAATACTAGAAGATTCCTGTTTTGTCTTTTTTTTTCTTTAAATAATTTTTATTTTTGTTTGTTTTGCTTTATAATACTGTATTCGTTTTGCTACACATCGACATGAATCAGCCACGAGTGTACATGAACTCCCAGTCCCGATCCCCACCTCCCCCCTCCCACCCCACACCATCTCTCTGGATTATCCCTGCCAGCTTTTTCACTCTCCTCTTTCACCTTCATCAAGAGGCTCTTTATTTCCTCTTTGTTTTCTACCGTAAGGCTGGTGTCATCTGCATATCAGAGGTTGCTGATTTTTCTCCCTGCAATCTAGAATCTGGGCTGGTGGCAGTGCTGGCTCCATCTCTTTCCTTGGCTCAGGAGCTGGCAGCCAGTTGCGACAGTGGTGGGGGCTGGGCCATGGGCTGCACACAACCACTCACTGCTTCAGCGTGGGCAGCCCAGCCAGTCCCCAGGCGGCGGCTCACGTGTGGCTAAGCCCAAGCAGTCTGCCTGTGGGGCTCCTGCTCCTGGACTATCCACCAATAAAAGGGAATAAACTCTATCTATTTTATACATAATATCAATAGTGTATACATGTGAATCCCAGTTTCCAAATTCATCCCACCCGACTTTCCCCAAAATGTATTTTTCAACATTTCATGAATAAAAAATTATTTTCATAATATTTGTATTTTACCTGGCTTAGACAGATTTGGGTCACACTTCCCCCCGCCCCACCCCACACCACAAGACTTATGGGATCTTAGTTCCCCAATCAGGGGTGGAACTTGTGTCCTTGGCAATGAAAGCACAGAGTCTTAACCACTAGACTGCCAGGGAGTTCCCCTGGGTCATACTTTCCATTTTCAATTCTATTAAGGCAGGTACTTCAGTTAAACCATTTTCTCTTTTCCTTTATAGCATAGAAGTATTCAACCCTAGCTAACATTAGAATCACTTCAACTTTTCCAAAGATTCTTATTTAATTGGTCTGCAGTGGTACTCCAACCTAGATTTTTTTTTTTTTTATAAATTAAGTGGTTCTAATATGTAGGCAAGATTGAGAATCACTGCACATAGTACTTGATCTTCTTACCCATTTATTCCTATTTATTATTATGTTCTCTATAAAGTCTACCTAACCAGCAACGTGATATGTGTATCCATTTACTCCAGATTTTAATTTCTGATAGTGAAGTGCAGTAATTGTCTTTGCATAGATTCTGTGCATCCTTCATTAGACTAATTCTTATTTTTTTTTACTTTTTTTTATTTATTTGGTTAGTTTTACTTTTGGCTGCACTGGGTCTTCGTTGCCGTGCAGGCTTTTCTCTACTGGTGGCGAGCAGGGGCTGCGCTCTAGTTGCAAAGCTTGGGCTTCTTGTTGCAGTGGCTGTCTTGTTGCAGAGCACTGGCTCTAGGCACACAGGCTTGAGGAGTTGTGGCATGGGCCTAATTGCTCCAAGGCATGTGGGCTCTTCCTAGGGATCAGTCCGGTGTCTCTTGCATTGCTGGACCACCATGGAAGCCCCGAGGCCAATTCTTAAACCGGTGGTATAGGCTTTCTATACCAAGATCAGGATAAAGTAAAAATAAATCTAATAAATCCGATTATGGAGTTTCAAATATCTTTGATCAGCTCTTCTGTGTATCTAGCTATAGATATTTGTGTCCTCGTTTTCACCGTTTGGAAAATGATTCTTATTATTAGGCCAGTGGAATCGTCTGTGGTAACCCTGTTACCTAAGAGCCCTGTGGCATTAATACTAGTCAGGCAGTGGAGATCTTTTAGTTCATTTATTGAACTAAATCTCTATGTGGTAAGAGTTTCCTTATCAAGAAGCATTTAGAGTTGTCAGCGGTTACCAAAATCGCTGTATTTCAAGTTCTCTCAAACCACTTTCAGGGTCAGAAGAGCTGAGCAAATGAATTCTAAGCTTGTCTTAGTGAAGTGTAGGGATTAAGAGTATTGGTCCTAGAGGCAAACAGCCTGGGATTTTATCCTTACTTTACTAACTGGCCATGAGGCTGTGGGCAAGTAACTTAACCTCTCTATGCTCAGTCTCTGTTAAGGGGAGAAAATAATAATAGTTACCTTATGAGGTTGTTATAAGAATTAAATGAATTATATGTGGAAAGTCTTTAGGACTCTGGCATATAATAAGCACTTAATATATACTATATTATTAGTGGGGGATTGGCCAGTGGCACTAGCAGAGTGCAGAACACAGTGGGAGACATTACTCAGGGCATCTTTATAACAAATATCCTCTTCTCTTTCCCCCTCTTCTTTTTCTCCTTTCTCCCTTCTCATCTCTCTCACTTCTTCCCCTCTCTTTCCTAAACAGTTCAATCCAAACTCCATTAGATAACGCCAAATTACAGTGAACAGTTGTATGTCAATAAAGTAGAATATATATATGAAACAGAAAAATTTCTTGAAAGACATACTACTAAAACAAACTCAGGAAGAGATAGTCAGTCTAAATAGATCTATAACAAGTAGAGAGATTCTATTAGTAATCAAAAACTTCCCACAGAGGAAAGCCCAGGCCCAGACGACTTCACTGCTGAATTCTACCAATCATTTAAAGAACTGATACTAATTTCACATAAATTCTTCCAAAAAATAAGAGAGGAACACTTTCCAACTCATTCTATGAGACCAGTATTATCTAGATACCAAATCCAAAGACATCAGAAGAAAACAACAGGCCGGTATCTTTTAAGAATATGGAAGCAGAAGTCCTAGACAAAATGCTGGCAAACCAAATGCAGCGTGTAGGAAAGAATTGTACACTATGACCACATGAAATTCATTTCAGAATGCAAAGTTAACTTAACATTCTCAATTAATGTAACATACTGTAACCACATTGTCATCTCTAGATGCAAGGAAAAAAGCATTTGACAAAATCTGATGTCCTTTCATCATAAAAATATCCTCAACTTGATAAAGTGTGTCTACAAAAACCCCTTAGATAACATCATACTTAATGGTGATAGACTGGATGTTTTCCCCTAAAGGTGGAACAAGACAGGGATATCCATTCTCACCACTTCTACTCAACTTTGGAGATTCTAGCAAGTACAATTTGGTACTTAATTAAAATAAAAGGTATCCAATTTGGAAAGGAAGAAGTAAAACTATCTTTCTTTGCAGATGACGTGATCTTGAAGTATACAAAAATCCTAAGGAATCTACCAACAAACAAGTTCAGCAAGTTTGAAGAATTCAAGACCAATGCATAAAAATCAATTGTATTTTTTATATATGTACAACTGAAAATAAAAATGAAATTAAGAGAACAATCCATTTACAATAGCATCTATAGAATAAATTTAACAAAAAGAAGTGTAAAAGTATACTCTGAAAACTATAAAACATTCTCAAAAGAAATTAAAGAAGGTATAAATAATTGGAGAAGCATCCTTATTTGTGTATTGGTAAGTTTAACATTGTTAAGATTCCACTTCTCCCCAAATTGATCTACAGATTCAACACAATTACTATCAGAATCCTAGCTGACTTTTTTGTAGAAATTTATAAGCTGATTCTAACAAATAGCTGTGAAAAGAAAAGAAGTGAAAAGCAAAGGAGAAAAGGAAAGATATAAACATCTGAATGCAGAGTTCCAAAGAATGCTAAGAAGAGATAAGAAAGCCTTCTTCAGCGATCAGTGCAAAGAAATAGAGGAAAACAACAGAATGGGAAAGACTAGAGAGCTCTTCAAGAAAATTAGAGATACCGAGGGAACATTTCATACGAAGATGGGCTCGATAAAGGACAGAAATGGTATGGACCTAACAGAAGCAGAAGATATTAAGAAGAGATGACAAGAATACACAGAAGAACTGTACAAAAAGGATCTTCATGACCGAGATAATCACGATGGTGTGATCACTCATCTAGAGCCAGACATCCTGGAATGTGAAGTCAAGTGGGCTTTAGAAAGCATCACTATGAACAAAGCTAGTGGAGGTGGTGGAATTCCAGTGGAGCTCTTTCAAATCCTGAAAGATGATGCTGTGAAAGTGCTGCACTCAATATGCCAGCAAATTTGGAAAACTCAGCAGTGGCCACAGGACTGGAAAAGGTCAGTTTTCATTCCAATCCCAAAGAAAGGCAATGCCAAAGCATGCTCAAACTACTGCACAATTGCACTCATCTCACATGCTAGTAAAGTAATGCTCAAAATTCTCCAAGCCAGACTTCAGCAATACGTGAACCATGAACTTCCTGATGTTCAAGCTGGTTTTAGAAAAGGCAGAGGAACCAGAGATCAAATTGCCAACATCCCCTGGATCATGGAAAAAGCACAAGAGTTCCAGAAAAACATCTATTTCTGCTTGATTGACTATGCCAAAGCCTTTGACTGTGTGGATCACAATAAACTGGACAATTCTGAAAGAGATGGGAATACCAGACCACCTGACCTGCCTCTTGAGAAATCTGTATGCAGGTCAGGAAGCAACAGTTAGAACTGGACATGGAACAACAGACTGGTTCCAAATAGGAAAAGGAGTACGTCAAGGCTGTATATTGTCACCCTGCTTATTTAACTTCTATGCAGAGTACATCATGAGAAACGCTGG
>SJXQ01004620.1:171969-186389 GCA_006408695.1 Aepyceros melampus | reverse complement strand
TCCCTCCCCGAAGCTCATCCCGCCGGGCCCCTCCGACACCTCCCTCCTTGCCCCCTCGCTCACCTCACTCTCCCGGGCGAGGCCCCCCAAGCCCCCGCGCACCTCGCGCATGCGCACAGCGCTCACCAGGACTCCATGCCCCGGCAGGCTTTGCGCCAATCCCCCCAACGCTCCTAGACGCCCCGCGGCCGCATCCCTACGCCGCAACTACCCCGCCGCCCTCACCCAGAACAACATCTCCCAGGGAGCATCGCGGCAAAGGCGGCCTCTCATTGGCCCTCGCCTCGGCAACCCCCCCACGCCTCACGCCCGTGTCCGGAAGGCGCCGCGGGCGCCAGAACTACATTTCCCAAGATGCACCGAGGCGCCGCTAGTTTTTTTTTTTTTTGGACTACATTTCCCACAACACACACACACGGGTCCTCGCCCGGGCCCGCGCGCGGGCACCCCACCACCCGACCCTCGGCAGGCGCAGGCGCGCCGTAGGGGGCCGAGGGAGGAGGAGCCAGGGCGGCGTTGCCGTGGAAACCGGAGCGGCCAGTCCGGAAACGGGGCCCCTGCCGCCCAGAAGTCCGTCGGCGGGGAGGAGGCGCCCAAGCCGGAGCTCCGCGCCAATCAGAGCTGCGCGCTGCGTCTCCTTGACAACGGGCCGCGCGTCACCCTTCCTCCCCGCCCTGTGCGGACGCAGCGGGGTTCGAGTTGGGCCCGCGGCCGCGGGCGGCGGGCCTCCGGGGGCCGCAGTCCGGGGCCCGGCCAGGGCGCCTGCTCTGCCGAGTGAGCCTGGTGCGCGCGCGGGTCCTAGACTTCGTTTGCCTCCCCGCCTTTGAGTCGGGGAGGGGGCTCTCTGCAAGGTCTCGATTGGCCTCCGGGGTCCGGGCCGCAGCCTCCCCATCTCAGACCCGGGAAGGAGATGCACAGACAGGCGCAAGACCGAGGCCAGCCCGGGAGCCACGCGGACCCCGGGCTCAGTCATCGCCCGGGGCCACACCTCGTGTCCTCGGGAAGGGTGAGGCGGACACGCCTCTCGCCCGCACCTCCGCCTCCGCCTCCGGGGCTGGTGCGCAGACGGGGTGAGACAGTGGCTGGCGCGGAACCAGCGTCCACCAGACGGACACTTTCCTCCTGGTTTCACAAGTGGTCAGTGGCTGAGTCAGAACCTGCTGTCCGAGAGCGGGGTGAAAACCACCCTCCTCACTGTGGCCTCAAGGACCTTGGCCCACCGCTCCGCTCTTGCCCAGTGGGTTCCAGCCACACTGGAGTCTCCTGCTGACCTTTGTTCCCACTCACTTCCGATTGCCCACTCGACGTCTCCAGTTGGATTTTTTAAAGAGGCATTTCAGACCTTGAGGTGGACAGAGGAGACTGTTTCCCCTCTCCCCCCTTAGCAAAGAAACTTGCTTTCGCCCCAGTTTTCCATGGTTTCAGGAAATGAGTCTTAAAGGACTTCCCTGGCGGTCCAGTGGTTAAGACTCCACGCTTCCACTTCAGGGGCATGGTTTCGATCCCCGACGGGGGAACTAAGATCCCACAAGCCACGCAGTACAGAAAAAAAAAAAAAAAACAGTTGCATGGCATTCAGGACATTCACATTGTGCAAACCATCACCACCGTCCATCTCCGAAACACTCCAACTGAGACCGGCCGCACTCGACTCCCTCGTTCCCCTGCCCCAGCCCCTGGCAGCCCCCATTCTACTTTCTGCCTATGAATGTGAGTATTCTAGGCACTTCATGTAAGTGGAAACATACAGTGCTTGCCTCTTGTGACTGGTATATTTCACTTAGCTAATGTTTACCCCTGTCGTGGCAGGTGTCACATTTTCCTTCCTTTTATTTTAAGGCTGAGTAATATTCCATTGTATGAATAGACCGCATCTTGTGTATCCATTCCTCAGAAGGCTCTTCCTAAAACTGGAACCTTTGGACTTCCTTGGTGGTCCTGTGGTTAAGACTCTGAGGTTCCACTGTAGGGGGCGCGAGTCCAATCCCTGCTTGGGGAACTAAGATCCTGCCATGGCAAGGCAATCAACAACAGCTTAAACCCTTGACCCTGGCCTGCAAGTTCCCGCAAAATAGGACCCCTTCATAGACCCAGAATCCCTCCAGCTTTGGGGCAAATCAGGAGCGCGAGGGCTTGCCTCGCAGAGTAAGGGGTCAGTAGATAAGCATTCCTTGGTGGGCTTCCCTGGTGGCTCAGACGGTAAAGAATCTGCCCACAATGTAGGAGACCTGGGTTCGATCCTTGGATTGGGAGGATCCCTGGAGAAGGGTATGGCAACCTGCTCCAGTACTCTTGCCTGGAAAATCCCATGGATGGAGGAGCCTGCTAGGCTGCAGTCCATGGGGCCGCTAAGTCGGACCTGACTGAGCGACTTCACTTTCACCTTTCACTTTCATGCATTGGAGAGGGAAATGGCAACCCACTCCAGTGTTCTTGCCTGGAGAATCCCGGGGACGGGGGAGCCTGGTGGGCTGCCGTCTATGGGGTCGCACAGAGTCGGACACGACTGAAGTGACTTAGCAATTTTCACTTTACCTATGGTTGAGTCCGGAGAAGGCAATGGCACCCCACTCCGGTACTCTTGCCTGGAAAATCCTATGGACGGAGGACCCTGGTGGGCTGCAGCCCATGGGGTCACTAAGAGTCGGACATGACTGAGCGACTTCACTTTCACTTTTCACTTTCATGCATTGGAGAAGGGAATGGCAACCCACTCCAGCGTTCTTGCCTGGAGAATCCCAGGGACGGGGGAGCCTGGTGGGCTGCCATCTATGGGGTTGCACAAAGTCGGACACGACTGAAGTGACTAGCATAGCATAGCATGGTTGAGTCAGTAATGAAAGCATGCCCGACCCAGACACAAAGTTCACCCCACCCCACCCCCAGCCTGCTTCCATGTAATGAAATACCCTGTTTCACCACAGAATCTCCTCTGCTTATCCCTTGTCTGATTCCTGTGTGCTGGGCACTTGTATATTATTGTTAATATAAAGACAGATGCTGGAGCAGGCTCAGGATACGGGCAGGGTTGGGGAGGAAGGACAAGGCAAACAGATTCTGGGTCCATCTGGAGCCTCAGTGTCGCACAGTGGGTGTGTCAAGGTCAGAATCCCCTCCAGCACCATCTCACACACACACACACACACACACACACACACCATGCCCTCCTCCCTAGCTACAACTCGTCAGCGTTTTCATCTGAACTGTAGGTGATCTAGCCCGTGGATGTATTCCCAGGTGGTGCTAGTGGTAAAGAATCTACTTGCACTGCAGAGACACAAAAGACATGGCTTCGATCCTCAGGTTGGGAAGACCCCCTGGAGGAGGAAATGGCAGCCCACTCCAGCCTTCTTGCCTGGAGAATCCCAGGGACGGGGGAGCCTGGCGGGCACAGTCCGTGGGGTGGTGGAGAGGCTGTCGGGCCCGAGGGGCTGAGCACGCAGGCCACCTTCAGGTTCTTTATCTGTGTGCACGTATGTCGTTATTATTGTTCGCTGCTCCGGGCTCGGCTGCGGCGTGCAGGGTCTTTGGTTGCGGTGCGCAGGCGCTCTAGCTGTCGCGCATGGGCTCTAGAGCGTACTGTTCTACAGCTGCCGTGCAGGGCTTAGTTCTCCACGGTATGTGGGATCTCAGTTCCCTCCCCAACCAGGGATCAAACCCGTGTCCCCTACGTTGCAAGGTGGATTCTTAACCACTGGACCACAGGGAAAGTTCCATCTTCAAATGCTCTTTTGTGTGTGTGTGTGGGGGGGTGTAACTTGAGGTATTTTAATGTTAAAAAAATGAACACCAGTGATATTAAAGAATATCACTTCAAGTATATTTCAGGGCCCTTTGAGATAAGAAAATATTCTGAAAATCTGCATTTGAAGTTGACTTTGGTAGATGCTAGACCCATCTTCAAATTCTTAATGCTGTGTTGTTTTTTTTTTTAACGTGAGGCTCTGCATTTTCACTGTTCACTGGGCCCACAGATTAAGTAGCTATACCCATAACATCGCCTTGATGAGTTACGCAGTACCCACACACGGCTGCCGTTTCTCCAGCGCTCAGGTCTACTGTCGTTATGGGTGAGGAATAGAATAAAAGGACTCTCCGGATGTCTTCCCTCCATTTCTTCACCCAGTACTATCGTACCTACTGATCAGTGATCAAGTCACGTGTCACCTCCTCCAAGAAGCCCTCCCAGACCAGGCCCACTGCAATAAACCTGGACGAAGGGCCTCATCTGAGCCTCCACAGTGTCCCTTCTCTCTCCATCTCTGTGGGTGTGTGGCTGCCCCGCCCACCCTCTGGTGAGGAACTCATCAACACAGATCCAGTGGTTGCCAGTTCTTCGCTTGGGGCCTGCTCTTGAAAACAGTAAATAAGCAGGGGAGGAAAGAAATTCTTACCCTACTTCCCAGGCCCGAGGGCGAGAATTCCTTTGGCAGCAAACCTAGCCGTACCCCACCAAAGCTCCCCGGCTCCTTTGTAGCACCAGTATAATTATTATTCAAAATAATAATTAACGCTTTTTTTCTGTCTGGTCTTTAAGGAGATCCAGCAGGGCGGCGAGAGTGTTGGCCCTGAGCACCCGGGAGGCTCAGGTAACGTTCCTGGATAAACAGGTGACAGATGAGCCCCTGAACAAAGGAGGGGACGAGTCTAGGGATGAACGGGGCAGTCTGCACCCCACCTCGAGGGCTCCGGGGCAGGGAGTGGGGGCTGAATTTGAGAGTGAGTCATCCTCCCCTTAGGAAACACTCAGGATAAATAAGGAAATTAGGAATGAATTGCTTAATGATGGGATCACGCTGCCCCCATTATGTTATTTCACCGGCACACTCACCCAGGGGAGAAGGCAGAGCAATCAAAGCATGAGCCCATTTTACAGTCGGGAGAAGTGAGGCCCTGCGAGGTGAGTGGGCTTGGCCCAAGTGACACAGTGGGAGAGAGGCAGGGGTGAGGCTCGACCCAGGCTTTAGGAACTGCAGTGGAGGGCGGGGTGCAGGTTCTTCGTTGGCTGGAATACACGCCCCCCCATCCCTCCTTCCGTGGGTGTAAGGACAGTGAGCAGGGCCTACAGCAGGAGGGAGACAAACAGAGGTTTAATTTTTCACCACTCTGCAGGCTGGAAGTCCACGATCACGGTGTTGTGGAGCCCTGTACCAAGGTCACAGGACTAAAATCCCTGGAACTGACCAAGCCCGATGGCAACTGTTGCCACGAGTCTACAGATCTAAACCGGCCAATTCCCTGACCCCAGGGTGTTCAGTCGCTAAGTCGTCTCCAACTCTTTGCGACCCCATGGACTGCAGCTTGCCAGGATCCTCTGTCCTCCACTATCTCCTGGAGTTTGACCAAACTCATGTCCATTGAGTCAGTGATGCCATCCAACCACCTCATCCTCTGTCATTCCCTTCTTCTCCTGCCCTCAGTCTTTCCCAGCATCAGGGTCTTTCCAGCGAGTCGAGTCTTTGTATCAGGTGGCCAGAGTATTGGAGCCTCCAGTGAATATTCAGGGTTGATTTCCTTTAGGATCGACTGGTTTGATGTCCTTGCTGTCCAAGGTCCTCTGAACAGTCTTCTCTAGCAAGCACCACAGTTTGAAAACATCAATTCTTTGGGGCTCAGCCTTCTTTAGGGTCCAACTCTCACATCCATACATGACTACTGGCAAAGCGACGTCTCTGCTCCTCAATACGCTGCCTCGGTTTGTCACGGCCTTTCTTCCGATCTTCCTGACCCCGTGTTAGGTGAGACACCCACCCTATGACTTACCCTGAAGCGTCCTAGCCGATCACCTGATGCCAGCCTTCCAGGCTATAAACATTGACTACTAGCTCATGAGAGAGGTCAGCTCTCCCTTGAGCCGGCCCACTCTTCGAACATATCGCCTGCTCTAATCAACTTTATCCTTCTCTCATTCTGTCTCATGTCTGGAAATTCTTTTCCAACCCGCGCACAGACCAGGACAGGTGTCGTCAGAGTTGGTTTCTTGCAAGTCCTGATTTTGAGTACTTCTTGGGCATAAATCCATTTACTTGGTAGGAGAGTTCGGAAGTATGGGATTCACATACAAGGAGGATGGACTGCTCTTTTGGGTTTTAACTGGAGGAGTTGCTTTACAACGTTGCGTTAGTTTCTGCTAACAGCAAAGTGAAGGGCTCTGTGTATACATGTGTCCCCGCCCTCCTGAGCCTCCGCCCACCCTTCTAGGTCATCAGAGCACAAGCTCTGTGCTACAGAGCATGTTCCTGCTGACTATTCGACATATGATCGTGTACCTACCTCAGTGTTGCCATCTCAGTCCCCCTCCCCCTTCCCGAGTCCACAGGATGGACTCCTTTTTAGGAAAATAATAGTAGTTTTTAGTTTCATTGGTCAAGAGAGAATCCCAGCCAAACCCAGAAATAACATTCTTGTAAATACGAGGTACGAGTACCTGTGGGAAGTGGCCGTTCCCCAGGACCACTTATTTTGGGATGCTGAGGCCCTCGTGTGCTGTTCATGGTCATTCCACATAGCCCCTGACACACACACACACACACAGTGTAGCCTGGAGAGAGGCGCTGAGAATGACCACCTGGGAGATCTTAGTTCCCTGACTAGGAATCGAACCGGGGTGACCTGGCATCCCTGGTGGCTCAGTGATAAAGAGCCCGCCTGCTGACGCAGGAGGTGCAGGCTGGAGCCCTGGGTTCAGAAGATCCCCTGCAGAAGGAAATGGCAACCCACTCCAGTACTCTTGCCTGGAGAATCCCATGGGCAGAGGAGCCCGGTGGGCTATCGTCTTCCGGGTGGCAAAGGAATTGGACATGACTGAACAGCAGAACCAGAACAAGTCTGAGTCCAGGGTCTCTCACCTTCACCAAGGCAGCCCCTGCCTGTCCAGCGGTCCCTCTGGGGAGTCGGGAGACAGTAGTGGGATCAGATACAGAGCCAGCAGCCCCAAATTTATCTTCTGTCCTGTAATAATGTCGGGAAAAACTGCCAGACATAAATAAACGTTTATTTTTAAACGAACTCCTCCGGCAACAAGAGAGTGTTCCCTTTTAAACCTCATAACCATTCGGAACTTACGCTGAACTTTTTATAGCTCTGGGAACAACCCGCCAGCCTAAGAGGAAAGTTTAATGGGTTTTATAGTTTGTTTACACCAACCAACGCCTGCCCCTGCCCCCACCTCTCGTTAACTTTCTCCTGACGTTTCTGTATTTGCCAAACCAGGTCTTGCCGGAAATGAACTGAAATCTAGAGGATCTTAATGTACTTTGCTTCTTCAGTAATAAGGATCCTGCTTTATTATTTTGTAATGAAATGTATTGAAAGCTGGTTGGATTTATAGGTAAGGAGGTCTTTGGGGGTTTTGCTGTGCCTTATTTATTTCTCTGGTCCATCTTTTCCCCCTTGGGTGTCAAGAGTGTTAGGAAGGGCAGTGAATAACCAATTCAGTCTCACTCGGGGATTCTTACTCTTTTACAGATGGAGTTAGAAAAGCTTCTTAAGGAGACACACATTTCATTCTTTTTTTGAGAAGCTGTTTATTTGTTTGGCTGTGCTGGGTCGTCTTTGCCGCGTGAAGGCTTTTCTTTATTGTGGTCTGTGGTCTTCTCCCTCTGGCGGCTTCTCTGGTTGGGGAGCACAGGTTCCAGGGCGCACGGGCTTCCGTGGTCATGGCATGTGAGCTCAGCAGTTAGGGCACACGGGCTTAGTTGCCCCGAGACCTGTGGGATCTTCGTTCCCAGACCAGGGATAGACCACATGTCCCCTGCTCTGGAAGGCAGATTCTTAACCACTGAAGCATCAGGAAAGTCCCCATGTTTCCTTTAGAAAGGAAGTTGCCATGGTCTGGATATTCACGTCTCCTCAGCATTTCTGTTGAAATCCTAACGTGGCCGAATGCCTTGGTGTGTGTGGGGGGAGGTCTCTGAGGGTGATTAGGTCATGAGGGAGGTGCCCTCAGGTGCCAGAATTAGCGCTTTTATAAAAGGGACCCCAGAGAGCTTGCTAGACCCTTACACCATGTGAGGCCACATTGAGAAGGTGCTGGCTGTGAACCAGGAAGGTGGTGGTGGGGGCGGGGGCGACCTTCACCAGAAGGCAACCGTGCTGCAGCCTTGACCTTGGATGTCTAGCTTCCAGAGCTGTGAACAACGAATTTCCATTGTGGAGAAGTCACCCAGGCTGTGATGTTCTGTGATAGCCTGAATGTACTAGAGCAAGAGTGACACATTTATGTGTGTGTGTGTGTGTCTGTGTCTTCCTCTATCTTTCACATCTGTGTGTGCTCAGTTGCTCAGTTGTGTCTGACTCTTTGTGACCCCAGGGACTATAACCTGCCAGGCTCCTCTGTCTATGGCATTCTCCAGGCAAGAATACTGCAGTGGGTTGCCATTCCCTTCTCCAGGGGATCTTCCCAACCCAGGGATCAAACCCAGGTCTCCTGCATTGCAGGTGGATTCTTTATCATCTGAGCCAGCAGGGAAGCCGAAGAATACTGGAGTAGGTAGCCTATCCCTTCTCCAGCGGGACTTCCCGACCCAGGGATCAATCCCAGGTCTCTTGCATTGGCGGGCAGATTCTTTACTATCTGAGCCAGCAGGGGAGCAGGGGACTTGTTTCGTGGGATTATTGTGAGGAGTAGTTGAGATCCCGTAGGTGAAGAGCCCAGCAGTGTCCCCATGGACACACTTTAGCTGATGTTGTTAACTCCTTGCACAGTGATGAAGCTAAGGTGAGGAAGCGCCTATGAAGCACCCAGCACGCCCACCTGTCAGCAGCCTGGACCCTTCCTTGAAACCTTCATTATTCTCCCAGTATCCATCCCCTTGTCTCAGATAACTGCACCCAGTTCTCCTGGGGAGCAGAATGGGTCACCTCTTCCCGACTCCTCTTCTACCTGGTTTTGGGTAGCTGGGTCCATAGGAGTGATCCTGTGACTCAGGACTGGCCAACAGAACAGCACCCCCCTCCCAGGCCACTGTGATTGGTTCGGGCCACCCAATCAGATTTAACCAAATAGAACGTTTGCCAGGACAAGCGAGAGCAAGGCATGCACCAACTTTCCCCACCTCATTTTTAGAGAGGTAAGCATAGCTTGGAACTGCTGGAGGCTATCTTGCCACCATGTGAATGCCTAGAATGAAACAAAACGGAGACTAGCAGAGCCCAGAGATATGTCGCAAGAGACCAGTACTTGGTGACATTCTTTGAGCTCCTGGATCAAATCACACCTGAAGGTGTTTATACGTATGGAATTTTTTGGGTGTTATATAAGCCAACACAATGTCATTGCCCTCCCCTCTTTTTGTTTTTGGTCTTAAACCTATTTGAACTGTGTTTCTGTTTCACGCAAGCTGAGCCCTAACTGTTAAAGTCCTCCTAGTTTGTGATCAGATGTTTGGGAATTGGAATCTTTGAAATCTGCATGGAGCAGCCACACACTTGGATCATAGAGCTCCAAAGCGTTAGGGCCGCAAGGGGCTTTTGAGGAAAACCCCAAGCAGTGACCAGAGTTTCAGAGCCCAGTAGATGTGGGATGGAGTCTCTGCCCTGTCCTTGCTCGCCGTGGGTTCTGGGCAAAAAGGGGTTGTCATTATAATGGGGATGGCACAGGGAGGTGGAGGACGGGGGAGGTACGTAACCTGGTTGAGTCAGGAAGGATGAGTAGGAATTACTGAGGCAAAACGAGAGAGAGAGCAACAGAGGTTAAGGGAACAGTGAAAGCAAATACCCAGAAGTGGAGAGATGGCAGCACAGCTGGGAAATTTTCCAGTAGCTTCTGTGGCCATGATCTAGGGGCCGGGGGGGCTCTCAGAGTCTAGACCCATGGGCCAGAGCCACACACTGGCAGGTCTCGGAGCTCAGTCAGCTGTGCCTTCCTCCTGAGGGTGATGGTCGTAACCTGGTTGAGTCAGGAAGGATGAGTAGGAATTACTGAGGCAAAACGAGAGAGAGAGCAACAGAGGTTAAGGGAACAGTGAAAGCAAATACCCAGAAGTGGAGAGATGGCAGCACAGCTGGGAAATTTTCCAGTAGCTTCTGTGGCCATGATCTAGGGGCCGGGGGGGCTCTCAGAGTCTAGACCCATGGGCCAGAGCCACACACTGGCAGGTCTCGGAGCTCAGTCAGCTGTGCCTTCCTCCTGAGGGTGATGGGGAGCCCCTGGAGGGCTTCAGACAGTCATCAGGGTGATGGTGACAGACAGTCATGTCAGGGTGACAGACACAGCCATGTCAGGGTGACAGACACAGCCATATCAGGGTGATAGACATAGCTATATCAGGGTGACAGTTGACAGTCATGTCAGGGTGATAGACAGTCATATCAGGGTGACAGACACAGCCGTATCAGGGTGACCATCATGTCAGGGTGATAGACACAGTCATGTCAGGGTGACAGACAGTCATGTCAGGGTGTTAGACACAGTCATAGCAGGGTGACAGACACAGTCATAGCAGGGTGACAGACACAGTCATGTCAGGGTGACAGACAGCCACATCAGGGTGACAGACACAGCCATATCAGGGTGACAGTCATGTCATGGTGTTAGACACAGTCATATCAGGGTGACAGACACAGTCATATCAGGGTGACAGTCATGTCAAGGTGTTAGACACAGTTGTATCAGGGTGACAGACACAGTCATATCAGGGTGACAGTCATGTCAGGGTGATAGACACAGTCATATCAGGGTGACAGACACAGTCGTAGCAGGGTGACAGACACAGTCATATCAAGGTGATAGACACAGACACAGTCGTATCAGGGTGACAGAAAAGTCATATCAGGGTGATAGACAGTCATATCAGGGTGACAGTCATGTCAGGGTGTTAGACACAGTTATGTCAGGGTGACAGAAGTCATGTCAGGGTGTTAGGCACAGTCGTAGCAGGGTGACAGACACAGTCATAGCAGGGTGACAGACAGTCATATCAGGGTGACAGTCATGTCAGGGTGTTAGGCACAGTCGTAGCAGGGTGACAGACACAGTCGTAGCAGGGTGACAGTCATGTCAGGGTGTTAGACACAGTCGTAGCAGTGTTAGACACAGTCGTAGCAGGGTGACAGACACAGTCATAGCAGGGTGACAGACACAGCTGTATCAGGGTGATAGACACAGCCATATCAAGGTGACAGTCATGTCAGGGTGTTAGACACAGTCGTAGCAGAGTGTTAGACACAGTCGTAGCAGGGTGACAGACAGTCGTAGCAGGGTGACAGACACAGCTGTATCAGGGTGTGAGAGACAGCCATAGCAAGGTGACAGACACAGCCGTATCAGAGTGACAGACAGTTGTATCAGGGTGACAGTCATGTCAGGGTGTTAGACACAGCTATATCAGGGTGACAGACACAGTCATATCAGGGTGACAGTCATGTCAGGGTGTTAGACACAGCTATATCAGGGTGACAGACACAGCCATATCAGGGTGACAGTCATGTCAGGGTGTTAGTCATATCAGGGTGACAGACAATCGTATCAGGGTGACAGACAGTCGTGTCAGGGTGTTTGACAGACAGTGATATCAGGGTGACAGACACAGTCATATCAGGGTGACAGACAGGCATATCTGTGTGTGTATGAAAGCTCTTTCTGAGCCTGAAATGAGGCGAGACTGGAGCAGAGGGGACAGGACAGTCGGGAGTGAACCGTCCCCTCCGTCCCCTGCAGCCCTCAGTGCCTGGGACGCACAGAGGAGGTGTGGAAATCTGGGGACATCAGTGACGCAGAGGGTGGACAGATGTTACAGGAGCACCCGCAGTGTCCCCTTGGGAAGGACTGATGCTGAAGCAGAAGCTCCAGTATTTTGGTCACCTGATGCGAAGAGTTGACTCACTGGAAGAGACCTCGATGATGGGAAAGATTGAGGGCAGGAGGAGGGACGACAGAGGATGAGATGGCTGGATGGCATCACTGACTCAATGGACATGGGTTTGGGTGGACTCCGGGAGTTGGTGATGGACAGGGAGGCCTGGCGCGCTGTGGTCCTTGGGGTGTCCGTGTTCTGGTGAAAGCCCTCTTCAGGGCAGCAGGCAGCCGGTTTCTTGCTGTGTCCTCACATAGTGTAAGGGGCCAGGGAGGTCTCTGGGTCTCCTTTTTAAATTTTATTTATTTATATATATTTTTGGTTGCACTGCACGGCATGTGGGATCTTAGTTCCCTAACCAGGGATCAAACTGGTGCCCCATGCGTTGGAAACTTGGGAGTCTCTTTCTTTGACACCAAATCCATTCAAATTTATTAACAGACATTTAAAATATTAAACTATCAAAATAATAGACAAAAACATAGAAAATCTCCATGATCCTGGGTTTGGTCTGTAGATCGTGGACTTTGAGTTTTAACATACAACACAAAAAGCCANTTGGGAGTCTCTTTCTTTGACACAAATCCATTCAAATTTATTAACAGACATTTAAAATATTAAACTATCAAAATAATAGACAAAAACATAGAAAATCTCCATGATCCTGGGTTTGGTCTGTAGATCGTGGACTTTGAGTTTTAACATACAACACAAAAAGCCAGTCCACGAAAGAAAAAGGTAGTATTGTGGACTTTATAGGGTTAAAGATTTCTACTCTGAAAAGAAAATCAAAAGACAAGCCACACATCGAGAGGAAAATATTTGTAAAACTTTTACCTGATAAAGGATTTGTACTCAAAATATAGAAAGACCTCTAAAACAACTCCATCAAAAATGGGAAAGGATCTGAACAGACACCCAGCCAAAAAACATTTACAGATGGTAAAAAATCATACAAAAATATGCCCAGCACCATAAACCACTGTTGTCATTGCTATTGTGCCCAGCTCTTTGCGACCCCACGGACTGTAGCCTGCCAGGCTCCTCTGTCCGTGGGATTCTCCAGGCAAGAATACTGGAGTGGGGTGCCATGCCCTCCTCTAGAAAGCTCAGAGCATCACCTCAGGGACTAGGTTTCAACATAGGGATTTTGTGGGGACATATGCAGACCATAACACCATACATTACGACAGTAAATCACGTTTGTTTCTCTTTAACCTTTTAATTATTGTAAATACACATAACATACAACTTACCATCTAAACCATTTTAAAGCGCACAGTTCAATGTTACTAAGTACATTCACATTGTTGTATAACCATCACCACCGTCCATCTCCAGAGCTGCTTTCATCTTGCAAATAAACTCTGTCCCCATTAAGCACGAACTCCCCATTCCTCCTCCCCACCAGGCTCTTCTGTCCATCTAGGCTCCTCTGTCCATGGGGTTTCCCAGACAAAACCAGTGGGTTGCCATTTCCCTCTCCAGGCATCTTCCTGACCCAGGAATCAAATCTTCCTCTGTTACACCTCCTGCATGGGCAGGCGGATTCTTTACCACTATAGCCACCTGGTAAGAGAATAATTATAAATAACATCAATAATCATCTGTCGCTCAGGTGACAGCCAGCCAACTGTCGACCCAGAAAGGGATCAGAGGGCCTCAGCCCGCGAGGACACTGTGGTGTAAATAATTTAAAAAGCATGTATATACTAACAGAAACAGGTAAGCTCACTAAGCGCCCTCCTCTCCAGAGAGGAGGAGGTGACTCCCTGGACGTTATGATCAACCTTCAGTGGCAGGAGGCAGCTTGCACAGGCGCTGCTCACTGCAGGAATTGGGAGCCAGACTCCACGAGTTCGAGCCCAGGACCCGCATCCTCGGTGTGTGGCTTTCGGCAGGTGCCTTGGCCTCTCTGTTCCTCATTATCTGCAAAACGGGACTGGATTATCCACAGACTACTCGATGTCTCTCAAGCCCCTGGAGGCAGGCGCACAGTGTGTCCTCTATTGGGGAGGACACCGGCTCAGGCGGGCGCCGGGCGGCGCCTGAAGCGGTCCGTCCAGGGTGGCAGAGAGCGCCCTCCGGGCGCGCGGTCTCCGGCCGCCGCGGGCGGCGCCGGCACGGAAGGGGTTACAACGATAGAGACGACCGGAGGACCCGGGGAGGCTGAGTGGCCGCGGCCGGCACCCTCCCCGACGCCTACCGCGCGACCGCGCAGGCGCGCGAGCCCAGCGCGGGGGCGGGGGGCACCTCCCTGGGCACCCGGAAGTCTCCGCCTAACGGGCCGGGCCCGCGCCTCCTGGCCTGGAAGGGGGCGGGGCGCGAAGCCCCTCGGCGCGCAGCGCCATAGAGCGTGGCCGGAGGACCCGTGTCCTAGACGCGTCCGGAAGTGCCACCCTGGGGCGCCCGCTCCGCACCATAGAGCCGGGGGGGGCCCGCGGCAGCTGGGGGGTCGGCCGACTCGCCTTCCTAGAGCGGCGAGGACGGGGTGGAGGCTGGAAGGGGGTAGGGAGGGGAGAGGGGGAGCGGCGCGGGCGGAAGCGGCCAGGAAGGTCACTTCCGGCCTGGGCGCCCGTCCCCCTGACCCCAGGGTCTGAGTCGCCGCTGCCGCCGCTGCCACCA
>SJXQ01004620.1:128255-141456 GCA_006408695.1 Aepyceros melampus | reverse complement strand
TTCCACCGAGAGGCCCCCTACCCATAGGTAACGGGGAGACTGGAGCAAGGCTTGGAGCCTCTGCACGCCCGCGTCCCGGACGGTGAGGAGGAGGGCGCACTCGGGGAGCAGGACCTTCTTCAGCAGGCTGCGTGCCAGGACTGCCGCGGGCTGCCTCTTCACCCAGTCGGCCGAGAGGCTGGAGTCCTGGTCTCCGAAGGTGAGCTCCAGCTCCTCGAGTCCATCCACCACAATCAGAGCCATTTGGGCTGGGACAGGACCTTCTCCACCGGGACTGGGGCATCCGGCCACTCCCTGGAGATGAGCTCCGCGAAGCTGGTCTCCCTGGACCCCTGGAGGTCTCTGGCGCGGAGAAGGAAGACGTAGGAGAACAAGCCCTGGTAGAGGTCGCCTTGCGCCCAGAACAGCAGGAGCCTCCGGGCCAGCATGGACTTCCCAACCCCCGGGGGTCCGTGCAGAACCACCGTGAGAGGCCGGAAGCCTCCCCAGGGGTCTGGGTTAAATGCCCCCGATAGCACATGCACATCTGGACACTTGGAGGCAAATTCTTCAAAGCGCTGGGGTGTGCCCAGCCTGGTGGAGAATGCTGTCATCACGTGGATCCTGTAGCCCCACGAGTCCTGTGGGTCCTCTCTGGGGCCTGCATGGGACGGAAGAGAGAGGAAAAGTGGGGCTGGGTGTGAAGAGAGCCACGGTTTTAGCGAGAAACAAGCAAAGACGCAAATCAAAGACCGCAGCCCAGTCGCTGCGAAGACAGCCAGCCTGCCTGCCTCTGGGCGCTTTCGTTTCTTCCTGGCAATGAGCGTATAAGGATCTCTGGCCCTCAGATCACTTCTTCAGAGCGGACGGGTGTCCTGGGAATAGATCTGTGTCCCTTTAGCTGGGCCGCTCTTTCCCGCACTCACAACTGACGCTTGACATGTCTGTCTCCCACCATAGGCTGTGCCAGAGACTTTGCTGCTTGCTACTGTATCTTTGTGGTAAAGAATCTGCCTACAGTGCAGAAGACGCAGGAGATGAGGGTTCAGTCACTAGGTCGGGAAGATCCCCTGCAGGAGGGAATGATACCCCACTCCAGTATTCTTGCCTAGAGAATCCCCTTGGACTGAGGAGCCTGGCAGGCTACAGTCCTTGTTGCCATTTCCTCCTCCAGGCGATCTTCCTGATCCCGGGATCAAACCTGGGTTTCCCGCATTGCCAGGTAGATTCTTTACTCCTGAGCCACCTGGGAAGCCCCACGAACATCTTAGCTATCACACCAGGACTTCCCAGGTGGTCCAGTAGTTAAGACTTCACCGTCTAATTCAGGGGTTGTGGGTTCGACCCCTGGTCAAGGACCTAAAATCTCACATACCTCAGAGCTAAAAACAAACAAACAAAAAATATAAAGAAGAAACAATGTTGCAACAAATTCAATACAGACTTTAAAAATGGTCCATATACAATAAAATCCCCACGCTCACATCCTTGTATATAAATGTTAAGAGCAGCATAAGGCACACACATCCGTTTCCCCACCGCTTCTTCCCTCCCCGCCATCCCCAACTAACCTGGCACTTCTTCCATGCTGGGACCTTGGTCAGTCTTTGTCGGTGCAGAATCTTCTGATATTTCAGCCAGTAGGCACTCTGCAATCAAGAACAGGTGAGCCACTGTCTCCATAACGTCACGGCAGCTGCCCTCATCAGGGATGAAAACATCCCCAGCCCAAAATACTGAAGGGAACCCACACTCGTCTCAGCATCTCAGTTTATTCCCCAGTTCGTCTGCAGCGAGGAAAATGGAGACGCAGGACCCATGCCAGTCTCAACACAGTGGTACTGTGGCTGGGGGTACTGATCAGTAAACATCCACTCTTATTTGGATTTTATAACCCTCCTTTCCTACACTGACAGATTTTGTTATCCTGGGCTCCAAAATCACTGCAGACAGTGGCTGCAGCCATGAAATTAAAAGACCCTTGCTCCTTGGAAGGAAAGCTATGACAACCCCAGACAGTGTATTAAAAAGCAGGGATTTCACTTTGCTGGCAAAGGTCCTTACAGTCAAAACTATGGTTTCTCCAGTAGTCATGTATGGATGTGAGATCTGAACTGTAAAGAAAGCTGAAGAATTGATGCTTTTGAACAACAGTATTGGAGAAGACACTCGAGAGGCCCTTGGACTGCAAGGAGATCCAACCAGTCAATCCTAGAGGAAATCAACCCTGAATAGTCATTAGAATGACTGATGCTGAAGCTCCAATACTTTGGCCACCTGATGCAAAGAGCTGACTCACTGAAAAGACCCTGATGCTGGGAAGGATTGAAGGCAGGAGAAGGGGATGACAGAGGATGAGATGGTTGGATGGCATCACTGGCTCAATGGACATGAGTTTGAGTGAACTCCAGGAGTTGGTGATGGACAGGGAGGCCTGGTGTGCTGCAGTCCATGGGGTCGCAAAGTCAGACATGACTGAGCAACTGAACAACAGCAACAATTTCCTATGAATAATACTAATATGTTTTCCATCCAGGTTTTTTTTTTTTTTCTGATTCTCAGAAGGAAGAGCTTCTGTTCAAACCCTTTACAGACACAACAGATGAGCAACGTCTAGGCGTGTGCCACCTGTAAGTCTTTAGAGCCAATCTGGCTGCTCATACTTGGGACTCTAACTTTGTGTCCACAGTTGAAGGATAGGATTCCTCCTGATAAAGGAGAAGTGAAGTGAAGTGGAGTCGCTCAGTCGTGTCCGACTCTTTGCGACCCTGTGGACTGTAGCCCACCACGCTCCACCATCCATGGAATTCTCCAGGCAAGAATACTGGAGTGGGTTGCCATTTCCTTCTCCAGATAAAGGAGAGCTATTATTTTTTTTCTACTACCTTTCTCCTAAATACCTTAAGATAACCACAGAACTTGATGTAAGTACATTGCTAGAATATGGGTACCAACATTCTGAGGGAGGGCAATCCTTAGAGAAGTTCCTTGAACCTTAGTCTCTAAATCTAAGGCAAGAATAAGGGAGATACCCATTCTACAGCTGTTAACTGTTCTTAAAAACAAACAAACAAACCCAGATGCTTCAGACCTAGGGACAGACACAGACTGAAAGTGAAGGGCTGGAAAAAGATATTCCCTGCAAGTGGAAGTCAAAGGAAGCAGGAGCAGCAATACTCATATTAGATAAAACAGACTTTAAGGCACCTCCCAGGTGGCGCAAGTGGTAAAGAATCCACCTGCCAATGCAGGAGGCAGGAGAGACTTGGGTTTGATTCCTTGGGTTGGGAGGATCCCCTGAAGGAGGAAACGGCAACCCACTTGGTATTCTTGTCTGGAAAATTCCAGGAAGATGGACAGAGGAGCCTAGCCGGCTACAGTCCATGGGGTTGCAAAGAGTCAGGCACGACCGAGCACATTCACGAGACAAGGAAGGCCACTACATAATGACTGAAGGATCTATCCAAGAAGATGATGTAACAATTATAAAGATACATGCACCCATCATAGCAGCACCTCAGTGTACGAGGCAAATGCTGCTGCTGCTGAGTCGCTTCACTCGTGTCCGACCCTGTGCCAACCCATAGACGGCAGCCCACCAGGCTCCCCCGTCCCTGGGATTCTCCAGGCAAGATCACTGGAGTGGGTTGCCATTTCCTTCTCCAATGCATGAAAGTGAAAAGTGAAAGGGAAGTCACTCAGTCATGTCCGACTCTTCTCGACCCCATGGACTGCAGCCCACCAGGCTCCTCCATTCATGGGATTTTCCAGGCAAGAGTACTGGAGTGGGGTGGCATCGCCTAAATGCTAGCAACTGTTAAAGGGGAAATTGACAGCAATGAGATAGCAGTGGGGGGCTTTAGCACCCCACTCACACCGAAGGACAGAGCTTCCAGACAGAAAGTTAATAAGGAAAAACAAGATGAAGATTCACTTTCTTATTGGACCTTGGCAACAGCACATAGAAGCAGCACAGATATTCTTCCCCAGATGTAGAGGAGAGAATTTGCCAGAAGTCACACATGTGGGGGCACCAGAGCTCTGGCTCAGCACTTTTGACTCCACGTCCCGTCTGCTACCTTCAACCCACCAGGCAGACCTGTCTCCTCCTTCATTGTTTCACAGGCTGGAGAAGACTTGGGTTTCCAGTGAGGCAGGTTGAGCAGTGAGTGAGTGAGTTCTCCTAGTTCAGAGTCCCTCTGTAGAGATGGACCGCCCCCACCCCTGAGGAACCAACGGTACCTTCCTCATCTCCTGGGAACTTGAGGTCACCCCCTGTTTCCCCTACCCCCGAGGTCTGCCCCAGTCTCACTCACTTTTCATCTCATCCCTTGCCATCTCAGAAGTGCCGACAGGCTCATCTTTTCGAAGATGTCGATGGATGTTTTCCAGGCGAGAGATGCGCTGCAATGCTCATGCAGGAGGGAGGCGAGGGACTCCGCATCGGCCCTGTCCACCTGGACCAGCGGGAAGGAGCACGCTGCCGGCTCTGACGCATGCTCCTTCAGGAGGGCCTTAAACGTCTGGAACTCCTCTTTGCCCAGCTGCTCGAAACACCAGTGCAGTCCGTAATTGGAGAAGGGGACTTTTCTGGTTTCTCTCATCTTGACGCAAGGCTGAGAACTCAGGGGGAATGGAAAAGTAGTCTTTGGTAAACGAAGCCAGTGGGACCTGTTAGAAGAGTGAAGAGTTAGTTGCTCAGTGGTGTCTGACTCTTTGCGACCCCAAGGACTGTAGCCCACTAGGCTCCTCTGTGCGTGGGATTCTCCAGGCGAGAATACTGGAGTGGGTTGCCATGCCCTCCTCCAGGGCATCTTTCCGATCCAGAGATCGAACCCAGGTCTCCTGCATTGCAGGCTGATTCTTTACCTGCTGAGGGCTGGGGGAGGTCATAGAGGAAGATTGCAAACACTTGCCAGTGAGTGGTCCTGGCTAACAGGCTGGGCTCCACGGAATTGGCCAATAGGTTCCCGTCACTTAGTGAAAACCAGTCACAGGGTTTTCAGATGAGTTGTTTCCTGCTGCGCTTGTTAACGTACCCTCCAGATACACAAACACAGTGAAGACTTTTGGTATAAAGGTATTCCAAGGACTTCCCTGGGAATACAGTGGCTAAGAGTCCGCCTGCCAATGCCGCAGACATGAGTTTGATCCCGGGAGGGTCGTCCATGCTGAGGGCAGCTGAGCCCACGCGGCAGAGCTCCAGGGCCCGGGAGCCTCAGCTCCTGATGCTCGAGCACCCTGAGCCCCTGCTCTGCAGCCAGGAGCCCTCAGGCAGCAACTGGAGAAAACTGTTCTCTACGTCTGTGCGTTCGTTTTGTTTCATAGATAAGTTCATTTGCTGCAAGGGGGTCTTGAGTGATCCCCAGAAGCTGTTAGGGTTACAGGGCCTGAAATCAGACCCTGTTTGAATATCGAGTCTTGTTGCCCCAGGCAAAGGCGTTTCACTCTGTAGCTCGGTTTCTTCCCGCGACAAAGAGCGCCCTCAGGACTGCAGGCTGTAGTAGAGCGCTTTGATGACCGTAAGCCACGGTGAGTGACACCCCCAGACTCCTTTAAGACACAGACACACATCAGCTGGTCCTGACCTTCAAGTCGGAGCACCCCAAGTTCATCTTCTGCTTTAGACCAAGGGGCTTGCCAGGTGGCACAGTGGTAAAGAATCCGCCTGCCTATGCAGGAGACCCAGGTTTGATCCCTGGGTCAGGAAGATCCCCTGGAAGAGGAAACGCAACCCACTCCAGTAGTCTTGTCTGGAGAATCCCATGGACAGAGGAGCCTGGTGGGCTATAGTCCATGGGGTTCACAAAGAGTCAGATACAACTCAGCAGCTAAACAACAACTTCAGACCTAGAGGTTGGGAAGAGCCGAGAGATATACCAAACTATGCCAAACAGATATGTTTTGTGGGTGGACTTTTTCATCAAAGCCAAGCAATGGAACACATCTCCTTCTCTCTGAGGGTTTCTTTGGTCCCTGGGCTCTGACGAGTCTAACTGGAGAGACTGGGAGCAGAGAGTGGGGCTCAGCGAGCAGGTTCCAACCAGGAAGGGAGAAAAACAGGGAGAGAAAGATTCCAGGGAGAAGGCAGGAGGAAACGCCCACCACCCTGACTCCTCACCTCTAGGACGGGATCCCAGCTGGCATGCGTGTGATGATGAGCCTTTGGGGGATCCGTGTGGTGACGTTCTTGCCGTCTATTGGCTGCTAGGCTCCACGTGGGCACACCCAGGGTCGACGGGGAGCAGCAGCTCTCTGCACATGCTTGCCTCGCGCCCTCCCACCTGTCAGGTGAGGGTGGTCTGTTGGCCTTAGTTCACCTGTGCTGAAGACCCGAGGGTCAGTACAGCCCTCACCTGGTTGGCCCAGAGCAATGGGGGTGGGGTGGGGGGTGGGTGTGTGTGTGTGTGTGTGTGTGTGTGGGCACTTACTGACCCCTCTTTAAGGATGCTGCTGGTGTGTGTGTGTGTGTGTGTGTGTGTGTGTTGGCACTTACTGACCCCTCTTTAAGGATGCTGCTGGTGTGTGTGTGTGTGTGTGTGTGTGTGTGTTGGCACTTACTGACCCCTCTTTAAGGATGCTGCTGTGTGTGTGTGTGTGTGTGTGTGTGTGTGTTGGCACTTACTGACCCCTCTTTAAGGATGCTGCTGGTGTGTGTGTGTGTGTGTGTGTGTGTGTGTTGGCACTTACTGACCCCTCTTTAAGGATGCTGCTGGTGTGTGTGTGTGTGTGTGTGTGTGTGTGTTGGCACTTACTGACCCCTCTTTAAGGATGCTGCTGGTGTGTGTGTGTGTGTGTGTGTGTGTGTGTTGGCACTTACTGACCCCTCTTTAAGGATGCTGCTGTTGCTTGCTCAGTTGACTTTCTGCATACCACCCTCTTCCTGTGAATTCACAGTATTTACGTGCTCGTCACTCAGTCGTGTCTCACTCTTTGCAACCTCCTGGGCTGTGGCCTGCCAGGCTCCTCTGTCCATGGGATTCTCCAGGCAAGAATACTGGATGGGTTGCCGTGCTCTCCCCCAGGGGATCCTCCCAAACCAAGGATCAAACCCACGTCTCCTGTGTTTCCTGCACTGGTAGGCAGGTTCTTTACCACTAGCACCGTTTGGGAAGCCCCATGGTATATACATGGTATATACACTGTTTGTTATCAAATGAATCTTCTGCATGTTCTAAAGGGCACCTGTCTTCAACATCACTAATAGAGGAAATGCAAATCAAAACCACAGTGAGATCTCACCTGACACCTGTCAGAATAGCCACCATCAAAAAGAACACAAATAAGAAACATTGGCTAGGATATGGACAGAAGGAAACCCTCACACACTGCTGTGTATGGATGTAATTTGATGTAATTTAAATGTAAATTTGTGCAGTCACTGTGGAAAGCATTATGGAGGTTTCTCAAAAAACTAAAAATAAAACTCCTTTGACATTGAAACTCTAAAAATATTAGTGTATCTACTTAGACATAGTTGTAATTCATAGTGGAACTATATGTAACTTTGGTCTATTTTTCCCAAGTCTCCTGTAAATATGTTATCATACTTTCATAATTTAAAAAATGAGCAAGAGGAAAAAAAAGAATAAGTACATAAAATAAAACACCACATGCCCCAGCAAGTTCACTCTTGGTTATATATCTGGATAAGCACTGCTGCTGCTGCTGCTAAGTCGCTTCAGTCGTGTCCGACTCTGTGCGACCCCAGAGACAGCAGCCCACCAGGCTCCCCCGTCCCTGGGATGTTCCAGGCAAGAACACTGGAGTGGCCATTGCCTTCTCCTCTGGATCAGCATGGAAGCTCTCATTTGGAAAGACACCTGCACCTCTGTGGTCACAGCAGCAGCACCTGCAATAGCCAAGGCGTGGAAGCAACCCCCATGTCCACCAAGAGAGGAGTGATAAAGATGTCATGCGTTTATACAACGGAGTATTACTCGGGCATAAAAAAGAGCAAAGTCTGCCGTGTGCAGCAACATGGGGAGAATTGGAGGTAGTATGCTGAAGTGAGGGCTTCCCTGGTAGCTCAGCTGGTAAAGGATCGTCTGCAGTCCTGGAGACCCCGGTTCAGTTCCTGGGTCAGGAAGTTCCTCTGGAGAAGGGGTAGGCTACCCACTCTGGTATTCTTGGGCTTCCCTGGTGGCTCAGACAGTAAAGAATCCGCCTGCAATGTGGACAACCTGGGTTTAATCCCTGGATCGGGAAGATCCCCCGGAGGAGGGCGTGGCAACCCCCTTCAGTATTCTTGCCTGGAGAATCCCATGGACAGAGGAACCTGGCGGGCTCCAGTCCACTGAGTCACAAAGAGTCGGAAACGACTGAGCAACTAAGCATCGCGCATGCTAAGGTGAAATAAGTCAGACAGAGAAAGACAAACGCTGTATCTTACCACTGGTATCTGGAATCTGAAAGGGCAACAGCGTACGGAATCTGAAAAAAGAGAAGCAGACACACAGAGGATAAGGTACCGGCCCCCAGCAGCAGCTGCAGGGGGTGATTTAGGCGGGGGGAGAGATCAGCTGCTGGACTTCAGGGATGTGCACAACACGGGGAGTTTATAGCCCAGGTTTTCTAATAACTGTAAATGAAGTAGGGCCTTTGAAAATTGTATAAAAAATTAAAATTTAAAAATGCCTGTCTCAGTTAATAGTAAGACCAGCTGTTTCGTGCCTTGAGTCTCCACGTGAATGGTTCTCTCCCAGAGCGTTTCTTTCTTTTCTTCCCCTGGCTTTATTAAGAGAATCACCAACCCTGCATAGGTTTAAGGTGTATAATGTGTTCATTTCATGCACGTATATTGCAAAACGTTTACCACGGTAGTGATTTGTCCAACCCCAGTAATTCCCAAATGTCTCTGCAGGTTGAAATCACTTGGAGGAACTTTTAAAATCCCTGAGCCTCAGGCCACACCCATTTCATTTAAGACAGGATGGGGCTGGTTGGGATGGCGTTGTTTAGTCCCTAGGTGGGTTTGACTCTTCTGCAACCCCATGGACTGCAGGATACCAGACTCCTCTGCCCATGAGAATCTCCAGACAAGAATAGTGCAGTGGGTGCCATTCCCTTCTGCAGGGGATCTTCCCGACCCAGGAATCGAGCCCCCGTCTCCTGCTTTGGCAGGCGGGTTCCTTACCACTGAGCCACCTGGGAAGCCCCCTAGGGTATCTTTAAGGAGTCCGTGTAATACAGTGTGCCCCAAAGGTGGCTCACCTCAAGGCGTTGTCCTTCCTTGCTTTATTTAGCAAAGTGGGGATCTCTGAGGTCCTCCTAGGGAGTGTGTCAGTTGGGGGGGTGTTCTCTGGATTTAAGCTGTACACCTCCCAGCCTGCTGACCCCAGGGAAAGCATTTTGGGGGCAGCCGTTCCTCATTCACCGTGAATCCTCTCACCTGTGCGTGACGTGTCAAACTCTGGGCTTTGGAGAACAAGTTAAAGCCAGTTTTCCCTTTAGAGTCTGAGTTTGGATGGACCTTTATTACCGTCTGGCCCTGTAAGAGTGGAGTGGGGGTTGAGGGTGGGGGTGAGGGTCCCGACTGCTCTGACTTTTGCAACAGAGCCCCTTTATAGTGTAGAGAAGCTGACGCAGGTCATACCTAGTCTTCACTTTATGTAGAACAAGATGACCGTTTCAGAATGTAACCAAGCGGGCTTGATAATTCTTAGACTTTACTTGCCTTTGATGACCTTGATGATTTTGGAGTACTTGTCAGAGTTTCCCTGGTGGCTCAGACAGTAAAGAATCTGCCTGCAATGCAGGAGATGTGAGTTTGATCTCTGGGTTGGGAAGATCCCCCGGAGGAGGGCATGGCAACCGACTCCAGTATTTTTGCCTGGAGAATCCCATGGACAGAGGAGCCTGGTGGGCTGTAGTCCTTGGGGTTGCAAGAGTTGGGCATGACTGAAGCCACGAACACACAGGCGTTTTTGTAGGATACCCTTCTATTGATATTTGCTTTGATGTATTTTTCATAATTAAAATGTAGTTTTGGGCTTTGGGGAGGGGTAAAGTGCCATTTTTAATCACATCACATCAAGAATAAATATCAATAGAGCACAGCTGTCAGCGTTGATGTTAATCTTGGTTAGTTGGCTGATGCATCTGTTGGGTTCCCTACCTTTCCATCCTTCACTGTCCGGGTGGGAGTCACTAGGCGTGGCACACGCTTGAGGAGCCGGGGGAGCTCACTCCTTCTTTTGACAGCAGAGTGTTTATGTAGGTTATTTGGGATTGTGTGTGGAGGACTTGGCTGTTGGCCCGCGTTTGTTTATTCACATGTATCTGTTATAGAATCACGTGCGTTTATATTTTGTCGCGGCGCCAGCTGAACCTCGTGTCACAGGGCAGCTTCCCACGGGTTCTCCATTGTGCTCTTGGTAGTGAGTATACGTTTCCACGCAGCTCTCAGCTCCTCCCACCCCCTCCTGCCCCTGCTGTGTCCATAGGTCTGTTCTGTGTCTGCATCTATTCCTGCCCTGCAAATAGGCTCACCTGTACCATTTTTCACTTTTCACTTTCATGCATTGGAGAAGGAAATGGCAACCCACTCCAGTATTCTTGCCTGGAGCATCCCAGGGACGGGGGAGCCTGGTGGGCTGCCGTCTATGGGGTCACACAGAGTCAGACACGACTGAAGCGACTCAGCAGCAGCAGCAGCAGTAGCACCGTTTTTCTAGATTCCATATGTATGCGTTGTTCCTCAGTCGCTCAGTCGTGTCTGACTCTTTGCGACCCCGTGGGCTGCAGCACAACAGGCCTCCCTGTCCGCCACCAACTCCCAGAGTTTACTCAAACTCATGACCATTGAGTCAGTGATGCCATGCAGCCTTCTCATCCTCTGGCCCCTCCTTAGAAGGAAATGGCAACCCACTCCAGTATTCTTGCCTGGAGCATCCCAGGGACGGGGGAGCCTGGTGGGCTGCCGTCTATGGGGTCACACAGAGTCAGACACGACTGAAGCGACTCAGCAGCAGCAGCAGCAGTAGCACCGTTTTTCTAGATTCCATATGTATGCGTTGTTCCTCAGTCACTCAGTCGTGTCTGACTCTTTGCGACCCCGTGGGCTGCAGCACAACAGGCCTCCCTGTCCGCCACCAACTCCCAGAGTTTACTCAAACTCATGACCATTGAGTCAGTGATGCCATGCAGCCTTCTCATCCTCTGGCCCCTCCTCCTGTCTCAATCTTTCCCAGCATCGGGCTGTACGCGTTAGTCCCCGATGTTTTTCTGACTTAAAGTATCGGCTTCCACCTAGCTTTTAAAAGTGGTTTGCTGAAACCCTTCGGGGACCTCAGGGTTTTTTAGGGCACGAGCCACTCGACTCTTTGGCCCTGCAGTAAAGCTTTCTCCCCTCCAAACTGCGACATTCCAGTTTGTTTCACTTCACTGTTGGGCACACGAACTCATGCTAACGAAAAGAGAATGACTATACGACTGCTTTCGAGGTCTTTGAGTTCTAAATGCTGTCCTAACTTTTAACTAGCTGTGTGCTAGTTAGCGGGCTTCCCACGTGGCTCGGACAGTAAGGCGTCTGCCTGTAATTCGGGAGACCCAGGCGCTAGTTAGCAGTGTTTGCTGTACTATGCCCCCTTGTGTCCAGCTCCAGGGACTGTGGCCTGCCAGGCTCCTCTGTCCATGGGATTCTCCAGGCAAGAACACTGGAGCGGGTTGCGATTCCCTCCTCCAGGGGACCTTCCCCACCCAGGGACCAAACCCTCGTCTCCTGCCTGGCAGGTTGATTCCTTACCACTGGGCCACCAGGGAAGTCCTAGGCTAGATGGCTAGAACCCCAAAAAGCCCGTAGTCTGGGGCACTCCCAGCTGGTCCAGGGCTGGGACTCCGCACTTTCACTGCCAAGAGCCTGGAGCTCAGTCTCTGGTCTGGAACTGAGATCCTGCAAGCAGGGTGGCTGGAAAACACCAGAGCAAAGTCTGTCCTGGATGGGACAGTCCCTCCAGGAGGTTGCACAGGAAGCCAGCTGCACATTGTACAACTTCAAGGCTCTAGGATGATAACTGGGGAGGCAGAGTTGAGGAAACCACCCTCTAGACCCCCAATCTGGGTCCAGGCCCATCCTAGTATAAGTCGCAGAGACCCTTTGCTTTACTCAATGGACTGAACTCCTTTAAAAAGTGGAGAGTCACACTTCACTTTTTTGTTATTTTCAGCTCGCTGGCTTAGTTGCTGCACAACACGTGGACCTTAACGGACCAGGGATTGAACCTCTGTCTCCTGATTGGCAGGTGGATTCTTTACCACCCAGCCACCTGGGAGGTCCACCTTTCACCTTTTAAAAAGAGTTCCTTAAATATGAGGTAATTTCCATTTTCCATTGCTTGCTATATTATCTTCCTTGGATTTTTCTCCCCCTAGACTTTAAACTTTTTATTTTGTATGGGATATAGCTAATCAACAATGTTATATTTTCAGGTGAACAGCAAAAGGACTCAGCCATACATACACATGTATCCGTTCTCCCCCAAACTCTCCTCCCACCCAGGCTGCCTCATAACACTGAGCAGAGTTCCCTGTGCTATCAGTGGGTCTTCTTTGTTATCCATTTTGAATACAGAAGTGTGTGCATGTCCCTCTCCTCACCCAGCCCCCAGGGCAACCATCAGTCCGTTCTCTAAGTCTGTGAGTCTGTTTTGTAAGCAGGTCCATTGGTATCATCTCTTTCCGTTTCACACACAAGGGATGTCGTACTATATTTCTCTTTCTCTCCCTGACTTACTTCACTCAGTAGGACGCTCTCTAGATCGCTCTAGATCTCCACGCTAGTAGGACGCTCTCTAGATCTCTCTAGATCTCCATGCTAGTAGGACGCATGCTTTCGAAGCAAGATGTCTTCCTTTAACAGCTGACTTGCAAGTCTATTTATAAATAAACACTCGAAACATTTTCTAATTTCATTCATGCACAATTTTAATTCAATTCTTGCAATACCCCAGTAGGTGAGTCTGTGACAATGTTAACAGGACATATTCAAAGACATCCAGAAGCCAGGAGTAGACGTGAGCTGGAACGCTCCTTACCATGGTGACCCCAATTCCACAACTAATCTCTGTTGGACACACAGCCTTCAGTATCTCCCGGGGGACTGTTTGCAGGGCATGCTCCACAGAATCTCCTGGAACTAACTGTGCCATCCCAGACTCAGAATGGCCCACAGACAAGGCAACCAATTCCCAATTTTCATCAGGAAAAAAACCACAACTATATC
>SJXQ01004620.1:100280-110545 GCA_006408695.1 Aepyceros melampus | reverse complement strand
CCCGGGAAGTACTCGGTCAGCAGATGGACCACCTCCCCGCCGCGGGCTGACTTCAGCTGGTCCCAGGTGAGTGGGGTGCAGCCGGGTCTGGGGTTCTCCTCCACCAAAAGCTTCTTGAACCTCTGTAGATGCTCCGCGCTCACAGACAGCAGGAAAAGCATGACTCCATTTCTGAAGGGGAGGGTGGAGGAGGAGGAGGACTCCAGCGAGGGAGGGGGGACACCAGCGTGGGACAGAGGGGAGGACAGGCAGGAGGAGGGGTCAGAGTTCCAGTCGCCCATGGTCACTCAGCGTCGGGAACCGTGGCGCCGATGGGCAGAGGGGACCAGCTGGCAGGGAAGACAGAGGCAGCCTGCGGAGACATGAGATTACAGAACGTGAGAGCACCACCCCAGGGAGGAGGTTTATGTAGTCTAGACTTGATGGGGCCTGGTGGCTTCCCTGCTGGTCCAGACCTAAAGAAACTGCCTGCAGTGCAGAAGACCCGGGTTCCATCCCTGGGCGGGGAAGAGCCGCTGGAGGAGGAAACAGCAACCCGCCCCAGTATCCTTGCCTGGAGAATCCCATGCACGGAGGACCCTGGGGGCTGCAGTCAACAGGGTCATGAAAGGGTGTGATATGACTGAGTGAGGAACGCTGTAAGCGATGGAGCCCGTCCCGTGCTGGGTTTTCTCTTTCCCTCCCTTCCTGGGAAATTCTCCATCCTGTGGGAAGACCTGGGGTCCATCCGGTGCTGGGGCTCAGCATTTAGACTCAAATCCACTCTGGTGTTTATTCTCTTCTCACCTTTGACGGCAGGAATCTTATAGGTGCTGGGCACGGTTCTCAGAGAGAAACGCCCAGAGGTGCGTTTAAGACAGTGCCTGGTACATCAAAACGAGTAGCGACTCAGGGCTTCCTTCTATACCATGGCCATTTTAAAGACTCACTGAGTGTTTATAAAAAGCACCTGAAATCAACGTCTCCGTTTAGGAAGGCACAACACTCAGGAGAGGGACGATGGTGAGATTTGTGTGACAAGGGGAATTTTTTTAGGGCTGCTGAAAGTACAGTTAAATGAGGTTAATATACTAGGTTTTATGTTGTGTCACTTTTACCACAATAAAAAAAACAAGCCAGTGTCAAAAGGGTGGGGAGGGGAGGGAAGTTCTAAAATAAAAGTGTTTTAAAAGCCATAATGCATGCTTGCTAAGTCGCTTCAGTCGTGTCTGACTCTTTGCAACCCCATGGACTGTAGCCCACCAGGCTCCTCTGTCCATGGGATTCTCCAGGCAGGAATACTGGACTGGGTTGCCATTTCCTTCTCCAGGACATCTTCTGAACCCAGGGATTGAACCTGTGTCTCTTACGTCTCCTCAATTGGCAGGCAGGTTCTTTATACCAGTGCCACCTGGGAAGCCCAAACACTGTAATAAGCGGATGCAATTTGTGCTCCTAGTTTAAATAAGACAGCTGTAGGAGGTATTCTTGGGACAGCTGGGGAAATTTGATAATATATGGTATTAAAGAATTAATGAAAAAAATTTTTAAGATATATACGTTATTCCCTTCTACCTATCTTCTCCACATCACATCCTTCTTCGGTCGGCTTGCACTGGATTTATTGTGTGTAAAGAGCTGAATGTGGAGGGAGAGAGAATGAAGTCTTTATCAGGAGGGGCTTGTGTCTTGGTCTCCTTAGGCTCACATCCTATTGCTTCTCTGAGGGTTTTTTTTTGTTTGTTTGTTTTTTTAAGATTTTGGGATTGAATTTGTTACCATAATGCTTCTGTTCCGTGTTTTGAATTTTTGGCCACAAGGCACGTGGGATCTTAGCCCGCCCCCGCACCAGAAGGTGGGGTCTCAACCGCTGGACCACCAGGGGAGCCCCTCTCTGAGGCATCTTTCCTTAACATCGTTCAGCGCTCATCCCCGCTTCCAGGGACTCCCCGGTTGCTTAAGTCATCCGGTGTTGGGCGCTGACTCAAAGTTTTCTCTCTTTCCCTTTGCCGCAATGGTTTTGGATAATTGCAAACTCAAAAAGAAGCAGCCTGGGTTAAGGAAAAGGAAAGATCTTCACTATAACAACTAACTTCACACCTCGAGGAACAGAAAGGGAAGCGCAAACTAAGCCTCGTTGGCCTGGCGGATGCACGGGTCTGACCCAGGAACTGTGAGGCAGTGCTGGGGAAGACTAGGACGTAGGAAGGAAAACAACCCACTCACCGCGAAGAGAGCTAGGCTTCCCGGCTCCCTCCCGTCACAGACATCTCCCAAAGCAGAAAGAGACGGCGCCGGCGGCCGCCTTCCACCTTTATGGGCTCCGGGCTCCGCTCGGCCCCGCCTTCGTGTCCCATTGGCTGCGGGAGTGGGAACGCGCGTTTCCCATTGGCTGCGGCCGGCGCGCCGCTGCCTCTCTCCGCAGAGGCTGGAAAGCCTTGAGCATTCCGAGTGGGAGGCCCTGGGCTGCGAGGCTTGTCCTCACGGGTGCTGCCACTTGGGAGGGACCTGCGCCCCCGCCTCTTCTATTCAGAAGAACAGGCAACTTTAGAAAATTACAGGTTTGGGGAGTTCCCCGGACTCGTAGAGGGCAAAACGCCTGTCCTCAGCCCAAAGAGGCTGCGTCCAGCGGTAAACCTCTGGAACCGTCAACCAGATGACCTTGTTCCCGTGACCGTCACCCCTGTTTGGAATGTAATTTCACTGAGCAAAAGGAAGGTTTTGGTATCAGCAGGACCTAATGTGGGTCTCCCCAAAACAGCCCCTCTCAGAGGGAGACCCAGAGACAGAGCGTGTCAGAAAATCACACACACATCTTGGTTGGTCATAGCTTTTCCACAAAATCTGTTGGGTTTTCCAATATGTAATCAAGAATCTGCATATACACCTTTACCGGTTCTTTTCCAGGCCTGACGCCTTGCTCTAATTGCTTCCATTTGCTGAATTTAAAACTAATTACAACTGCCCATTGCCTGGATCCTCAGCCTATTAAAGGTGGAAGGCAGGGCACATTGTGGGTTATTCTCGAATATCCTTTGGTATTGATTTCTGACATAATTCCACAGTGACAAGAGAACAGACTTTGTATGCTTTCAAAACCTTTAGACCGCGCATGTTTTCACCTGGTTTACGTCCCTGGATATGCTCAGTCCTAAAGGAAATCAACCCTGAATATTCATTGGAAGGACTAAAGCTGAAACTCCAATACTTTGGGCACCTGATGCGAAGAGCTGACTCATCGAAAAAGACCCTGATGTTGGGAAAGATTGAATGCAGGAGGAGAAGGCGACGACAGAGGATGAGATGGTTGGATGCCATCATCGACTCATCGGATATGAGTCTGAGTGAACTTCGGGAGATGGTGATGGACAGGGAGGCCTAGTGTGCTGCGATTCATGGGGTCGCAAAGGGTCAGACACGGCTGAGCGACTGAACAATAACATGTCCCGCTGTCTCCTAGTGTACACTCCATGGGAACGTGCATAGAATTCATTCCCTGCTGTTGTGTGAAACCGTATACATCTCAATTGTTGAGTTGGTTCATAGTGCTTTTTGGTCTACAGTATCCTATGGGCTTTCCCAGTGGCTCAGTGGTAAAGAATCCGCAATGCAGGAGTTGCAGGAGATGAAGCTTTGATCCCTGGATCGGGAAGATGCCCCTCGAGTAGGAAATGGCAACCCTCTCCAGGATTCTTGCCTGGAGAATCCCATGGACAGAGGAGCTTGGTGGGCTATAGTCCATAGGGTTGCAGAGTCGGACACGACGGAAGCAACATTACACACGCATATCCTTCTACTCTCTGTGTATTCACTCTATTGATTTCTGAGAGTTTAATATTGAAACTCCAACTAAAAATCTTAATTTATCTACTTAAAAAATAATTGTGATAGTGGAATTATATGTAACTTTGCTCTGTGTTTTTCAAGCCTACTGTAAATGTGCTACCCTACTTTCATATTTTAAAAACTTTAAAAAAAGGAGGGAGGGAAAGGTGGATGGTGGGGCAGACCAAGTGCATTTTCCTTCTGTTTTGGGAGACGTTTATGACAGGAAGGAGTCAAGAAGCCCACTTCCCTCCAGGGGTGAGTTAAATGACTTAAAATTGTTAGTTAAAAATCACTAATTTAATTGTAAATAGTGGTGGTATAAAGACTAAGCTGCCTCGATCCTGACCTCAGTGGAAAAGCCTCCGTGTTTCTGGTTCACAGGTGGTTTTCCTGGCGTTGGGAGAAGAAATGGTTCCAGATGTGGTTGTGATTTTCAGACCTCACAGACTTTTTTTTTTTAATTGAAGCACAGTCGATATGCAACACTGTGCTCATTTCTCCTGTACAGCAAAGTGATTCAGTTACATGCAGACACACACATCCTTTTAAATAGTCTTTTCCACGATGGGTTATCCTGGGAAGTTGAATACAGTCCCCTGAGCTCTGTAGTAGGACCTTCTCCCTCCTCTATCATTGTTCACATCTGCTAATCCGAAGCCCCAGTCCTCCCCAGCCTCTCTCTGGCAACCACCAGCCTGTTCCCAATGTCGGAGCCTCACAGACTCTTTATTCGTCTCCTCTCTCATCATCCTATTAAGACCTCTGCACACCCCCGCCCTGAAGACGGTGGTTGTTTTTCAGCTGGTCAGTCGTGTCCGACTTTGCGACCCCATGGGTGCAGCACACCAGATCTCCCTGTCCATCATCAACTCCCGAAGTTCACTCAGACCCATGTCCAACCAGTCAGTGATGCCATCCAGCCATCTCATCCTCTGTCGTCCCCTTCTCCTCCTGCCTTCAGTCTTTCCCAGCATCAGGCTCTTTTCCAATGAGTGAGTTCTTCTCATCAGGTGGCCAAAGTATTAGAGTTTCAGCTTCAGCATCAGTCCTTCCAATGAATATTCAGGACTGATTTCCTTTAGGATGGACTGGTTGGATCTCCTTACCGTCCAAGGGACTCTCAAGAGTCTTCTCCAGCACCACAGTTCAAAAGCATCAATTCTTCGGCGCTCAGCCTTCTTTATGGCCCCACTCTAGGAGAGGTATTCAGTCCAGTGGCCTCCAGCTGATGTGGGAGATTTCATTTACATCAGCTGGGTTTTAATTAGAATCTCATCTCTGCATCCCTCTCCTAGCCAGGGCGACTTACACCTGGCAGAGAAGGACTCAGGATCACCTGTGGCGGGTGGCTTCTCCACCTCTCGGGAGACGCGGCTGCGACGGAGGGGGCGGGACACCCGCGGACAGACCTGGTAGGAGCTGGAGGGCTCCTGAGCCAATCACGGGCTGGGGAGGGGTGGGGCGTCTGCGTTCCAGAAACTTGCAAGAGCTGAGAAGACAGCTTGGTGAGTGAGGTCTCCTTACTCTGCGGCTCAAAACTTTTCCTTACTCTGGCTTTTAATTTCTTTTCCTTTTTTAAACAGCTTGAGATGGATTTAAAGGTAAGGGGAAAAAAACCCAGCTATATTGAGGTATAATTAAATACGAAAAAAAAAAAAAAAAACCCAACCCACAACACTGCAAACATTTAACAAGCAGCTTAATGAGTGTGGACACAGACAAGGGGAGACGTAGCCAGAACCTCCAGAAGTTTCTTTGCAGGGTCTGTGTGTGTGGCAGGAACATTTAACATGAGGCTGACGCTCATACAATTTTCAGGGTACAAAAGAGTATTGATGACGGGGGGGGGGGGCCCTTTGCTGTAGGGCACATCCCCAAACTAATTCCTCCTGCATGACTTTCATTTACTCTGTGGGAGATACATAGCAATACAATAGGCTCTTAGCCTTTAAAAGGAAGAAAAAATGCAAGTGTTGGTTGCTCAGTCGTTTCCGACTCTGTGCGACCCCATGGACGGTAGCCGGTCAGGCTCCTCTGTCCATGAGATTTCCCGCAGAAATGCTGGAGCGGGTTACCGTTTCCTCCTCCACGGGTCTTCCCGACCCAGGCTTGGAACCCGGGTCTCCTGCACTGGGAGGCGGCTTCTTTACGGCTGAGCCCCCTGGGGAGCTCTCTGTGGAAGAGAGAGGTCAGTAAGCACAGCAAAAGAAGGCAGGCCTGCTGCGCGGAGAAGACGGCGCGGGGCTGGATCCGGCTGCGCGAAGGGGCTGACAGGCGCGGTGCCCGGCCTCCGCTGTTTCCGCAGGAGCTGTTCCTGCTGCGGCTGGAGACCTCGCTCCCGGGCCGATGCTTCCCCTGCCGGCATTTCTGCGCACGATGGTGCCCGTGACCAGCTGCTGTCCCACCTGAGGGGCTTGGATCCCTGGCAGCTGGAGGACTTCAAACTCGGCCTGCAGGGCCCGGAGCTGCTGCCGGAGGGCGCCCGCGGGATCCCCTGGGCGGACCTGAGAGCCGCGGGCCCCGCCGACCTGCTCCGCCTGCTGGAGCAGCGCTTCCCCGGGCGGCGGGCGTGGGAGGCGGCCCTCCGCGTCTTTGAGGACCTGCGGCTGAGCGCGCTGTGCGAGCGGATGCGAGCAGAGCTGCACGGTGAGCGGGCGGCGGGCGCGCTGCGGGGCGTTTGTGGGGTCCTCCCTGATGGCTGGTCCCCCCTGAGCGGGAGCCTCCCTGACGGGCTGTGGGAGTCCGGCGCCCTGGCCCGGGAGCGGGCGGTGATGGAAAGAAAGCACCAAGAGGGACCTGAAAGTTCAGCTCTGTTGCTAGACAGCTTTCGTTTCAAAAATATTTACTTCTTACTCATTTTTGGCTGTGCACGGTCGTCACTGCAGCGCCCGGGCTTTCTCTAGTTGCAGTCAGCGGGGCGTCTCTGGTTTCCCAGCACAGGCTCGAGGTGCGCACGGGCTCCCCCCGGGCTCCAGAGCACAGGCGCAGGAGTTGCTTTGCTCCACAGCCTGTGGGATCTTCCCGGACCAGGGATTGAACTGGCGTCTCCTGCAAGGCAGATTTGCAGCCAGCGGACCACACAGGGGAGCCCTGCGTTCTTTTCTTTTTTTAAAGCTTATTTAGTTAGTTGAAGTTTCCCCAGTGGCTCAGTGGTAAAGAATTCGCCTGTCAGTGCAGGAGACGCAGGAGATGAGGTTCGATCCCTAGTCTGGGACGATCCCCTGAAGAAGGGAATTGCAACCTACCCAATATTCTTGCGGGGGAAATCCCGTGGGCTACAGTCCATGGGGTCTCACACAGACACGACTGTGTGAGTTAGCACGCACAGCAGTGTAAGACACTTCCCTGCTCCCTACACGCCCTCCAACATGATTGCTTGTAGACTTTTCGATAGCCATTCTGACTGATGTGAGCTGATAGCTCATTGTAGTTTTGATTAGAATTTCTTAAATGTTTAGCAAAGTGGACTGTCTATCTTTTTTAATTGGAGTATAATTGCTTTCAAGGTTACAATGTACTTTTAAAAAACAGTAGGAGTAAACTTGGAAATTGGCTTATTGACCGTTCCCCTGCTTTGAATTCTTTTTCCTGGACTTATTCCCGGACATTTGTTGACCACGGGTGTTTTTTCCTTACATCCGGGAGGCCAGGTGAATGCCCACCAGCAGAGGTTTTTCAGGTGTTGTTACCAAAAGTGGCCACAAGGCGGCAGCATTTCTTATGCGCTACTTGATAATTCAGTTTTTAGTTTCTACTGGAGTCCAGTTGATTTCCGATGTTCTGTTTGTTTTAGGTTTACAGGAAATTGCTTCAGCTATACCTACACGTTTATATATTCTTCTTGGAGTCTTCCCATTTAGGTTATCACAGTGTGTTCGACAGACTTCCCTGTGCTATTCAGTACGTTTTTAAAAATTATCTGTTTGATATATACTAGCGTGTATATTGGAGAAGGCAATGCCACCCCACTCCAGTGTTCCTGCCTGGAGAATCCCAGGGACGAGGGAGCCTGGTGGGCTGCCGTCTATGGGGTCGCACAGAGTCGGACACGACTGAAGCGACTCAGCAGCAGCAGCAGCAGCAGCAGTGTGTATCTGTTAACCAAGCTCTTAACGTATCCCTCCCCGTGGACTTAGTCATCAGTTGCTCTTTTAGTCTGGGTCTGTTTCTTTCTCTAACTGAGTCCACCAGTGTGCCTTATCCCTCTGTGAGTGCGGGCTCTCTCCCTCTCTGCCTTCGCGCCTGTGGTGGATCTCTCGGTCCCTCCAGGCTGCTGCACTGGCATTTTGCGTTCTTGTTGATGACTGCGTGTGTTCCAGGGCGTAGGTGGACCCGCTACTCTTCACTTATCTACTGATGGACATTCTGCTTTGATGCTGTGTCTTGTATGTTGGAACAGTCTTGCCCTGAAGATTGAGAAGTCTGTGTTGTTTTAAACGGTGATTTTCTCCGAACCTGAGGCAAAGGGTGGGGTTGCCGGATCAGGGGTTAGTCTATGCTTAGTGTTTTAAGACTTTCCTGGCGGCTCAGACGCTAAGGCATCCAGCATTTTAAGGACTCTCCATACTGCTTTCCTTGGTGCGCACCCGCACACGTCCCTCCCCGCCCACAGAGCAGGAGGGGTCCCCGTTCCCCGCCCTCCGCAGCCATTATCTTTGTACGTCTTCCAAGGATGGCCATTCTGAGGGGTGAGCTGATGGCACCTTACTGCCGTTTTGATTGGCATTTCTCCAGCAGTGACGCTGAGCATCTTTTCACGCGCTTTGTGGCCACCTGAATGCCTTCCTTGGAGAAACGTCCATTTGGGTCTTTGGCTCATCTTTCCTTTAGATTGTTTGGCTTGTATTTTTTGATATTGCACTGCTCGAGCTGTTTGCATGTTTCAGAGATGGATTTTTTGTGGGTATCTTCATTTGCAAAGGCTTTTTTTCCTCGTTCTGAGGCTTGTCTTTTTCTTTGTGGCTTTTCCTAGCCGTGCAAATGCTTTTCCCTTTCACTGAGTTTTCTTTTTCATTATTCTGAGTTGGGCCCCCAAAGCCCTGCCTGTGGTTAATGTGAAAACTCGCTCTGCCTATATTTTGCCCAAGAGGTTGAGAGTAGTCGTGCCCCCATGGAGGTCTTTAATCAATTTGGGGTTTCTTTTTCAGTCCGGGGTTCGGAAGTGTCCTAACTTCATTCTCTTTTCACTTGTTTGATGACCCTCCACTTAGTCCTCCATCCTGCCTGTTACCAATTTCCCAGCGTCAGTGCAGGAGGCTTCCTTTTCTCCACACCCTCTCCAGCATTTATTGTTTGTGGACTTTTTGATAAAGGCCGTTCTGACCAGCGTGAGGCAATAACCTCCTTTTGAGTTTTGGTTTGCATTTCTCTAAAGATTTAGCGATGTTGAAAGCTTTTTCATGTGATTTTTAAAAACAATGTGAGTAAAACTAACCTCTTGAAATTTGCCTATTAAACGTCTACTCCGTTTTGAATTCTTTCTCTGGACGTACCCAAGGACATTTATTGAGGGCAGGTGTTTCTTTCCATCCATCCATTTTAAGTGCCCATGAAGTGAAGTGAAAGTCGCTCAGTCGTGTCTGACTGTTTGCGACCCTATGGGCTATACAGTCCATGGAATTCTCCAGGCCAGAATACTGGAGTGGGTAGCCTTTCCCTTCTCCAGGGGATCTTCCCAACCCAGGGATCAAACCCGGGTCTCCTGTGTTGCAGGCAGATTCTGTACCAGCTGAGCCACCAGGGAAGCCCAAGAATACTGGAGTGGGTAGCCTATCCCTTCTCCAGCGGATCTTCCCCACAGAGGAATTGAACCGGGGTCTCCTACATTGCAGGTGGATTCTTTCCCAACTGAGCTATCAGCGTCAATTGCCCATGAACCCAGGTTTTCCACTGTAGTTACCAAAAGCGACCACAAGGTGGCGACATTTTTCCATGCGCAACTTTTTTCTCCTTTTGATAATATAATTTTTATTTTCTATTGGAGCAGCGTTGATTTCCGATGTTGTGTTTGTTTCAGGTGAATAGGAACATGATTGGGTTATACATCGATGTGTATCTCTTTTTTTCAGGTTCTCTTCCCATGTATGTTATGACAGTGTGTTCAGTAGACTTCCTGGACTAACAGGATAAGAAGTGGTGTGTCTGTTAATCCCAGCCTCTTAATGTCTCCTTTCCCCTGCCCCTTCTTTCCCCTTAATAATCGTTAAATTGGTTTTCTAAGTCTGAGTCTGTTAGTAAATGAGCTCACTGATATGAATTGATGGCTCTCTCCTGTGAGTGGTCTGTTTCTGTCTCTCTCACTGGCTTCACTTCGTGCGGCCATCTCTCCGTCCATCCATGCTGCTCACGGCGGCATTTTCTTCCCGCTCTTTTTGATGGCTGAGTGTATTCCCCTGGGTGGATGGACCAGGGACTCATTTTCCTGTCAGTGGACATTTTGGCCAATGCTCTGCCTGGGA
>SJXQ01004620.1:10218-81331 GCA_006408695.1 Aepyceros melampus | reverse complement strand
TCAGTTTCCCGGGGCAGTTCGGGCCAGCGAACTTCCGGTGTCGGCATCCCCGTTGTCCAGTAGAGGAGCCCCTAGCGGTGTGCACGTACCGGACGCTTGAAACGTGGTTCCTGTGGTGGACAAGCTAACTTTTTAGTCTTCGGGCTGAAGTAACCGGCCACGTGTGGCTGGTGATCCGCAGACTGGATGGCGCAGTCCTGCGCTCTTGGAGCTTTGGGGCGTGAGTCCCCTACTCTTCTCATTCTGGTGCCTGCCGAGTCTTGCTCAGATGTTCACTTGGGCCGAGCACAAGGGCGTGGCGGTTGGTGTGACACACAGTCCTGGGCCTTCTCATCGTGGGGTGTGTTTGTCTTTGGGAGATAAATCCAAGACTCGTGACAGCAGAGTTAGCTGCCGGGAATGCTGGGAGGGAAACTCCGGGTTGTGGTGAAGAGTGAGGGAAGGCATGTCTGGGGGGTCCCGGCAAGGCTGGAGGGGTGAACTGTGTGTCTGGCGGGGAAGACAGATAGTGACTGCAGCTGAGGGAGGCATGTGCTCCGAGGAAGTCAGAGGAACGTGTATGGAGCCCCAAGGTTGGACCGAGCTCTGTGTGACCTTTGGGGGCATTGCAAGAAGCGCATTTGATTTTTTAAACTTTTTATTTTGTGTTGGAGTACAGCTGATGAACAATGTTGTTTCAGGTGAACAGCGAAGGGCCTCAGCCATCCATATATATATACCCATTCTCCCCCGAACTCCCCTCCCATCCAGCCTGCCACGTGACGCTGAGCAGAGTTCCCTGTGTCTGCAGTAGGGCCTTGTCACCCATTTTAAATACAGCCGTGTGTGCCTGTCCATCTCAGACTTTATCGTTTCAAAGAAAAGCATGTAATTAGAGCACTTCCTACCTTGTTTAATACCCTGGAGATGAGGTCAGAAAGATAAGCTGTGGTTTTACTTATTTATTTTTTTGAGAAAGACCTTAAACTAAGCACGTTTTATCAGGAATCCTCTTCAATACCAGGGAACCTGCCCACTTTGGGAAGTTGGTCAAAGCTGTGCATTGAGGATTTCGTATTATCAACTTCAGAACTAAGACACACATGAGAAGTTTTTATTGGGGTCCAGTCACTTTACAGTGTTGCTAGTTTCTGCTGTGCTGTGCAGCAAAGTGTTAGCAGCCCCCTGCCACCTATATCCCCTCTTTCGCATTTCCTTCCCATTTAGGTCCCCAGAGTATTGAGTAGAGTTCCCTGTGTTGTACAGTGGGTTCTCGTTAGTCACCGATTTTATACGTAGTATCAATAATGGAAGGAGAAGGCAATTGCATCCCACTCCAGTACTCTTGCCTGAAAATCCCATGGACGGAGGAGCCTGGTAGGCTGCAGTCCACGGGGTCGCTGAGAGTTGAACACGACTCGGTGACTTCACTTTCACTTTTCACTTTCACGCATTAGAGAAGGAGATGGATGTGTGTCAGTTCCAATCTCCCAGTTCTTCCCACCCGCACTACCCACCCCCTCCCCCGGCCTTTATGTCTATATGTTTGTTCTCAATGTCTGTGTCTCTACTTCTGCTTTGGAAATAAGATTGTATACACCAGTATTTTTTGGATTCCACATATTTGCATTAATATACAGCATTTGTTTTCCGCTGACTGACTTCACTCTGTCTGACAGCCTCTAGGTCCATCCACGTCTCTGCAGATGCTCATCATACACTGTTAAAAATGGAAGTGCGGCTGATTTATAATTGTGCTGCTTTCAGGTGTAAAGCAGTGATTCAGTTCTGCGTTTCATGTCGATTATACCCGTCCTTTTCCACTCACATTCCTCTCCCTGTGGGTTATTGCAAAATGTTGAGAATAGTTTTCTGTGCTGTGTAGGCCTTTGTGGTTGTGCCTTTCATTGGAACACCCTGTCTTAGGTTTGTTTCATCATCTTTCCTGGGGATTTCCCGTCTGTGGAGAGGAGCTCTGGTGCCTTGGAATCTCTGCATGAAGCTAGAGGGAGAGAGAGATGCATGGGACGTAGAAGTTAGCTTCTCTGGGACTCCCATCTTAGCATCTCATCCTGCCTCCATCTCTTCTCCTTCTGTCTCTATTTTTGCAGGCTCGAAAAAGACGTGTGCTCTGTAGTGAGTGCGGAGCTGGAGAAACTACGTGAGAAGGGGGGCTTTCTGAGAGTTGAGTCTCAGTGGGACTTTGATGACCCTGAGGAGGGATGGTGGCGGTGAGCCAGGGAGGCGGCTCCGCAGGTGTGCCGTGGCCAGTCCTGGGAGCACGGCCTCCTGGACGCGTGGGGCGCTCGGGAGCTTCTGTTCACGGGGATGGGTGAGCCGTCGCCTCCAGGAGGCCCCTTCAGGCTGTGACAGGAGCACATGAAATGCCCAGTCTCCAGAATCCTAACCCAAGTCTGTGTTTGGCCCAAGATCCTACACGGACCTGCCTGTAAGTGTTTTTTTTCCCCTCATTGGTGTAATAATTTAAATTCTTGGGGCCATTAAGAGGATTAAATAAAGCAAAGGATATAAAAAAAATGCCTTGAGGAAATAGAAAACTTCATTTCTCAAGGGTTGAGAGGTGGGATAGATGTAGTTATAATTCCATAATTATAATACTGTGATGGAATTTGCCTGATGGACAACTTGACGGATTCTTTTTTGTTTTACAAATTGTGTTTATTCTTTAACACTTTATTTTGTATTGGGGTGTAGCTGATTAACAATGCTGTGACAGTTTCAGGTGGACAGCAAGGGGACTCAGCCACACACACACGTGAACCCACTCTCCCCAACACTCCCCTCCCATGCAGGCTGCCACATACCCCTGAGCAGAGTTCAATCTACAGTAGGTCCTTACCGGTTCTCCATTTTGAATACAACCCTGTTTACATGTCCAGCCCACTCCTGGAGGAGGTGGGGTAGACTGGTTCTTAATATGCAAATAGACCCAGTTTCCGCCTTTGCTTCTTGTTGCGAAAGATCACAGGCTGTGTTTACATCTGAAGCGTAATCCACCGGCCTGGAAATATCGAACGTGGACCCCACACAGGAAATGACGTGACATCGATGGTGTCATGCATGAAAAGTATATGAAGAGTAGGAACTCACAGAATGGTCATTTTCTCTCCCTTTTCCTAACACCCAAGATTCTTTCTTATCCTCCTTTTCAACAAGCAGAGGCTTCCAGTGGTCTCAGGGCACAGATGGAGATTTTATTTTGAACCTGATGATTTATAACACCTTCATTTTGTTGTTGTTGCTCAGTTGCTAAGCTCTTTGCAACCCTATGGACTGCAGCACGCCAGGCTCCCGTCCTTCACCATCTTCCAGAGTTGGCTCAAACTCATGTCCATTGAGTCGGTGATGCCATCCAGCCATCTCATCCTCTGTCGTCCCTTCTCATCCTGCCTTCAGTCTTTCCCAGCATCAGTCTCTTTTCCAATGAGTCAATTCTTTGCATGAGGTGGCCAAAGTATTGGGGTTTCAGTTTCAGCATCAGTCCTTCCAATGAATACTCAGGACTGATTTCATTTAGGATGGACTGTTTGGATCTCCTTGCAGTCTAAGGGTCTCAAGAGTCTTCTCCAGCACCACAATTCAAAAGCATCAATTCTTCAGTGCTCAGCTTTATTTAGAGTCCAACTCTCACATCCATACACGACTACTGGAAAAACCATAGCTTTGATTAGATGGACCTTTGTTGGCAAAGTAATGTCTCTGCTTTTTAATATGCTGTCTAGGTTGGTCATAGCTTTTCTTCCAAGGAGCAGGCGTGTTATAATTTCATGGCTATAGTCACCATCTGCAGTGATTTTGGAGCCCCCACAAAATAAAGTCTGTCACTGTTTCCATTGTTTTTCCATCTATTTGCTAAGATTCAGGAGCAGAACCTGGGGGTTCTAGGATCCCTGAGGAGCAGCAGGAAGGGGGAAACGGTGGGAAAACATGAAGCCAAGACACCTGAGAGCTGCATCAACCACAGGCGAAAGTCATCATGAGCCCTGATATAAAAAGTGAGAACAGAATTCAGCAGGTAGAAGGTGACGGGGTGACCACCAGCATCAGGATGGTGTGGGCAGCTCTGGTCTCCGGGGGGGCATCTGTGGTGCCCAGTGGAGGTGTGGACATACTGCGCCCTCTGGTGGTGTCTGTGCAGGAGAAGCACCATGGAGCCGCTGGACCAGACCATGAGGGTAAGAAAGGGCATCCGAGGTGGCCCACAGGTAGCCAAAGCCTGCTTTAGAAGCAAAGGGTGAGCAGAACCACAAGGGCCAGTGACCCTGGGGGCCCTTCCTCTGAGCATCGCCCACTCCGCTCTCCTGGGTGAGAGTGCAGGACTGGTAGGTGCTCAGGACGCAGGTGGAGCCCCGGGCGGTGCCGCGAGCCACCCTCTGCACGTAATACAGAAACTTACACCAAGGCTGGACAGGGGCTCCCTTGACACAAAAGCTGCCATTGTGTGGGGAATGCCCGGGGAGAGAAGAACCAAGGAGTTGGCCACGGCCATGTGGGTGACAGTCATCGGCCGGGGGTCTGTGGCCCAGCAAGACTGGGGAGACATTACAGAAGAGGGTGACGTTAGCCAGAGCCCCGTTCCCACCTGTAACAGAAATAGAGCTTTCAGAAACGTTTCCCCTGACTCTTTCTCGGAGGGAGCATCTTTCTGAATGCGGGTTTCTCTGGTGGCTCAGACAGTAAAGAATCCGCCTGCAATGCAGGACACACGGGTTTGATCCCTGGGTCGGGAAGATCCTCTGGAGAGGTGAATGGCAACCCACTCCAGTATTTTTGCCTGGAGAATCCCATGGATAGAGGAGCCTGGTGGGCTACAGTCCGGAGGGTCACAAAGATTCAGACATGACCGAGCAACTGGCACTTTTGCTTTCTCACATCCATCTGAGCACACGTGGAGAGGGCTTCAGGGTAGCCTGGCGTGAAGATCACGATTTGCTAGTGCAGACACGGGGACTCTTACATGACCTTGTACACAGGTCCTGGACCTTCTATTCTGAAAAGAGAGACACCATCACCCATCACAGAGGAGGGATTGAACCTGCAGAAGGATACCACTGACAATGTGAAAAATATTTCACAGTTTATCATTATTACTGTGTGTTTCTTTCTATTTACTTTTATATTCTGACTCCCTACACAGATGTAAAACCCATGAGCTTAGAAGCCATGCCTGTGTTGGTAAAAAATATATGATTGACACATAATAATAAATTTAATAAATGTGTAGTTGGTAAATAAGTGAAAGGAGACAAAAATTAAAATACACGGTTGTTCTTCAGTTACTCAGTCGTGTCTGACTCCTTTTTGATCCCATGGACTGCAGCACGCCAGGCTTTCCTGCCCTTCACAATCTCCCAGAGTTTGCTCAAACTCACATCCATGGAGTTGGTGCCTGCACCATATTTATAATTCATTTTCATCCCCCTACTGTTATCATGCATGAAGAAAATTAAACAGAAAGGCAGAATAATATACATATTACAGGGTTACAGAAGTTATTAAAATTTTCAAAGAATATAGTTCCAACTGTGGAGAAACCTAAATTATACATTGATGTGATAGTATTCAAAACACCCATCATGAAATGGGCAGCTCTCTGACTATACAGGCTGCTGAAAGTCCCTCAGATGATCTATTTGGTATGGAAAATAACCTTAGTTTGCAAAGAATTTTAATCATTAATAATTTTGCAGGTCTTGACTTGCTGAGAAGTCTGTGGAGAGATTTTTCTAGAGCAGTCTCCAGCTTGCCTCAGGCCGTATGTAAAAATAAACACTTCAGTCAAAACATCCAGGTGTACACCTTCGATAAGTACATTTTTTGCTTGTCAATTATGTCACCCAAAAGCTAATAAAATACTTTGGTTGTTAAACCCAATGCACAGACAGATTGCTTTCCATCTTCATTAGTTTTCATTTTTGTAAAAATGAGAATCCTGCTAAACTTGGAAACGAATATGATAACTCTTTTTTGTTAATATTTATTTTTGATGTGGACCATTATTAAAGTCTTTATTGAATTAGTTACAATTGTTTCTGTCTTTATGTTTTGGGTTTTTGACCTCAAGGTATGTGGGATGCCTTAGCTCCAGGACCAGGGATAGATCCTGTACTGCCTGCATTGGAAGGTGAAGTCTTAACCACTGGACTGCCAGGCAAGTCCCAAAAGAAAGATTTTAAGGAACAATCTAACTTTATACATCCAGGAACTAAAAGAAAAAAAAAAAAATGCTAAGCCCAATGCTCACCGGAAGGAAAGCATTAACAAAAATCAGAGCAGAAGTGAGTGAGATGCAGACCAGGGTAATAAAAGGTCAGCAACGACAAGAGTTGGTTTTTTGAAAAGATAAACTCTCCGTCCAGTAGCAAAGTGAGGGATGACTGTAACATTCAAGGTTAGGCGCCTAAGGCATTTCCCATCTTACTAGTGTTTCTTGTCCTAAGTCCGCTGAATTTACTTCCCTAAAAAAAAAAAAAAAAAAAAACACCACACATTTTCCTTTTATCACAACAATTCACATCCTTCCTTCTTCCTGGAATTCCCTTCTTTCCCCTCCTCAACTGTGTTGCTCCTTCAGACTCCAGCTCTCTTGGTTTCCCTTGATCACAGTCGCCTGATGGTAATCCTCAATGACCGGTTCTGATTTGCTATCTCAGTCTCAAGATGGGATGGGGAGGGAGGAGGGAGGAGGGGTTCAGGATGGGGGACGCATGTACACCCATGGCTGATTCATGTCAGTGTATGGCAAAAACGACTACAATGTTGTAATTAGCCTCCAGTTAAAAAAAATAAATAATAAAAAGAAAACTTGAAAGAGAAGATACTAGAAGAAGCAAAAGGGGATAAGATCACTGACGTAAACACAGATGTTACCTTGGGAAAGAAGCTGAAATTCTTGCTCCATTGGAAAGAAGATGGACTTTCTTTAACATCCCACTGTTCCTATACCCACCTCCCACTGATGCTGCTGCTAAAATGCAAGTCAGTCTATGAGGAGGAAGTTATTTTCCTGTTGCACATTGACACCAGAGAATTTGATAACAAAATGTCATTTACTCAAAAAGAACAAAGAAACAAAAACAATCTATGCTTTTTTTTTTTTTTTGCTTTTGTTTTTACTCCGCCTCTCTCTCTGGAAGCCAGCAGCTTCCCTGCGGCTCAGACAGTAAAGAATCGGCCTGCAATGCAGGAGACTTGTGTTCAGTCCCTGGGTCGGGGATCCCCTGGAGAAGGAAATAGCAACCCACTCCTCCTGCCTGGAGAATCCCATGGGCAGAGAAACCTGGTGGGCTACAGTCCATGGGGTTGCCAAGAGTTGGATGCGACTAAGCAACCAACACTTCTTCTTTCAATACATTGAGAGTCATTTGAGGACAAGTACAGCTGCAGATATAAGCATCTGAATGCAGAGTTCCAAAGAATAGCAAGGAGAGATAAGAAAACCTTCTTCAGCGATCAATGCAAAGAAATAGAGGAAAACAACAGAATGGGAAAGACTAGAGATCTCTTCAAGAAAATCAGAGATACCAAGGGAACATTTCATGCAAAGATGGGCTCGATAAAGGACAGAAATGGTATGGATCTAACAGAAGCAGAAGATATTAAGAAGAGGTGGCAAGAATACACAGAAGAACTGTACAAAAAAGATCTTCATGACCTGGATAATCATGATGGTATGATCACTCATCTAGAGCCAGACATCCTGGAATGTGAAGTCAAGTGGGCCTTAGAAAGCATCACTACGAACAAAGCTAGTGGAGGTGATGGAATTCCAGTTGAGCTATTCCAAATCCTGAAAGATGATGCTGTGAAAGTGCTGCACTCAATATGCCAGCAAATTTGGAAACTCAGCAGTGGCCACAGGACTGGAAACGGTCAGCTATCATTCCAATCCCAAAGAAAGGCAATGCCAAAGAATGCTCAAACTACCACACGATTGCACTCATCTCACATGCTAGTAAAGTAATGCTCAAAATTATCCAAGCCAGGCTTCAGCAATACGTGAACCGTGAACTTCCAGATGTTCAAGCTGGTTTTAGAAAAGGCAGAGGTGGAGAAGGAAATGGCAACCCACTCCAGTATTCTTGCCTGGAGAATCCCAAGGACGGAGGAGCCTGGTGGGCTACAGTTCACGGGGTCGCAAAGAGTCGGACACGACTGAGCGACTTCACTCACTTTAGGTGTGAGAATTGGCTCCATCCTGTTCATGCAGGACCCCGACGCCCTGCTCTGCAGGCACTGAGGGCCACCCACTTGCGTGAGCCCTGCAGACTGCAGTCACTCCCCCTCGTAACAACGGAATCCTTGCTGCAACTTCAGGAGCAGGAAAGATTGGAATTTTTTTTTTTTTCGGTCCCCAGCCCTCTGATTTTGCATCACAGAATTGACAGCATCATGCACGTCTTTTGATCGCTCCCAGTGGAGATTTGAAATGAGGTGCCTGTGTTCTTTTTTTTTTTCTGCAGGCACTGAGGGCCACCCACTTGCGTGAGCCCTGCAGACTGCAGTCACTCCCCCTCGTAACAACGGAATCCTTGCTGCAACTTCAGGAGCAGGAAAGATTGGAATTTTTTTTTTTTTCGGTCCCCAGCCCTCTGATTTTGCATCACAGAATTGACAGCATCATGCACGTCTTTTGATCGCTCCCAGTGGAGATTTGAAATGAGGTGCCTGTGTTCTTTTTTTTTTTCCGGTGGTCCATCTGCCTGGCGTGTATTCTGTACCTGCTGAAACATTGAGTATACTGTACGCTTCTTCATCTGGTTTTGACTGATCAATTCAACTTGCGTGGGCATTGCTGACTCACCAAGAGCAAAGAGAAAAACCACGTGTACGATTGTCTTAAATAATATATTTGTGTCTGTGTGTGTGTCTGTGTCTTGGTGGAGGTCGAGTGGTGGGCCAATGCTTCCACCAAGCCTCATGTTTTCATACCGAGCTTGTTCCTGCTGACCCCGTGTGGTCACCACCGCACGCAATCCTTGATAATCAAAAAGGAAATATTCTGGAACCGTTTCCTCTAAGTTATTGTGTCTGGAGATGTTTTCTGTTGATATTCTCTTTGCTCTTCCATGGTGGACATGTGTGTTATTTAAATAAAACTCACGGCACGTGTGTATTTTTGCAACTGGGATCAGAAGCGTTTCTGCTCACCAGCAGCCTTTCCTGGCTTCCAGAGACGCTTCCTCCGGCTCTGCAGGCCGGTCGGAGGTTCCTTCTTTCTCAAGGGATGAAGCATCCAGGGCTCGTGTGCCACCTTCCTGCCCGAGTCATACTGGGAGCCCCGCCCTGATTGTCTCAGCTTCTCATGTGGTTTAAAACAGAAAGAAAGAAAAAAAAAAAAAGCCTCTATCTACACCTCTCCATTTCTTGCACAATGAAAATCACTGTGATTAGTGTGTATATATATATATACACACACACACACCCCGGGAAGATTTTACTGCTGTCTAATTTATGGAATGATACCATTGATTCCAGGTTTGTTTAATAAAACTTTGTATCTTTTAAGATAAAAGTCTGACTCTGGTTTGTTTCTTTGGTCATGGGAAAAGCTATAGCTTCTCTGCTTTCATCCGGCCCTGAGTGGCCATCTTTCTTTTTAAATTTTTATGTTTTGCTGAGATGTAAGTGACCGCAAAATTATCTTTGTTTCAGGTTTACAACATAAAGTCATTCTATATATGTATGTAAAGCAAAATAAAAGACACTCTAGTACATCTTGGTAACATCCGTCCCCTTACATAGTTAGAAATAAATGTTTTTCTTGTGCTGAGAGCTTTCACGTTCTACTCCTTTAAAACAAGTTGTAGGTATATGATACACCACTATTTTTGGCATTCTCTGTGCGGTGTGCAAAAGCAGCCTCAGGCAGTGCGTAAAACGAAGGGATGTGACTGTGTTTAAATAAAGTTTTATTTATAAACAGAGGCTGGGGGGCCGGGTTTGCCAGCCTGTCATCTGGTGGCCTGTGGTGTCTTTACTAAGTCATCTTTGCAGCTTGTTCAAAGTGTTCCTTCATCATTGTCATTACAGAAAATATTTTAAAATTTCCTTCTTCTGATCCTGGGAGGGATTGGGGGCAGGAGGAGAAGGGGACAACCGAGGATGAGATGGCTGGATGGCCTCACTGACTCCATGGGTGTGGGTCTGGGTGAACTCTGGGAGTTGGTGATGGACAGGGAGGCCTGGCGTGCTGTGATTCATGGGGTTGCAAGGATTCGGACATGACTGAGTGACTGAACTGAACTGACAGCTGCCCCTGTTGACTAACTGATTTTCTGCCCACAGTCTCTGGACACTCAACATCCTGTGAGCATCAGCTACTGCTATTCCACAGCATCTCCAGCAACAGAGGGAGGAGATACAAGACTTGTGGATTCTGATCTCTACTTTGAATTACAATGACCTGCAACTTCCATGGCATTCCTAGAAAGCTACGTCTCGCCGTGGCCCCAGTCATAACAGAGAAGAACAAACCTAAGCTCGTATTGGACCTCTTCCTTTAGCTGTGACCTTTGCGCGCTGTTGCCTGTGCTCAGCTGCGCTGTTTGAGAAACAACACTGCCTGTGTGTGTGCCAAGTCACTGCAGTCGTGTCCAGGTGTTTGCAACCCTGGGTGTGGACGTGCAGAGTGAGGCAGGGTCAGCCTGCACCCTGCACAGTCTCAGCTCCAAACTCCTCTCTATTACAATGACCTGCAACTTCCATGGCATTCCTAGAAAGCTACGTCTCGCCGTGGCCCCAGTCATAACAGAGAAGAACAAACCTAAGCTCGTATTGGACCTCTTCCTTTAGCTGTGACCTTTGCGCGCTGTTGCCTGTGCTCAGCTGCGCTGTTTGAGAAACAACACTGCCTGTGTGTGTGCCAAGTCACTGCAGTCGTGTCCAGGTGTTTGCAACCCTGGGTGTGGACGTGCAGAGTGAGGCAGGGTCAGCCTGCACCCTGCACAGTCTCAGCTCCAAACTCCTCTCCCGCTGAGAGCCGGCTCTCCTGTTTCCTGTCCTGAGACTGAACACAAGGCAGCACTCACCTGCCTGCACTCAGCTCCACACGCTGTGCAGGGAAGTGTCAGTCAGGATGGGCCCCAGTTATAGGGACAGGGCCCCTGGGCCTGCTCTCCCCACAGAGGAGCCCTTATCATGTCATCTGGAGCGGAGGTGACACTGTCTGCATGGAGAGCCTGGGGCGTCTCCAGTGAGGGGCAGATCTTACCCCCGGTGCTCGTCACCTCACCCACACCTGGGGACTAGGGACAACTCCTGGCAATTACTGAGAAGGTCCATGCGAGCAGCTGAGCAGAGGGCAGGGAGAGTTTTCTGTGTTCCCTGCGTGAGAGCCCAAGTTTACAGTGAAAGTCACAGCTGGGGGAGGGACATTCACAGAGCACCCGGGCTCCCTTCACTGACTCCCGGTGGGCATTTTCCTTCATGGCCTCACTCTTCCAAACTGTTCCAAAGTGTGTTCTCACTGATCATCAGCACGGGATCTGGAGGCTGGGCTTTCCCCTCAGGTTAAGTTCCACAACCCTTTCTATTTTTGGCCTCAGGTCTGTTTAATCTGGAAAACGCCCCCTTTGAAGCCAGAGTTTCCCTCCTCAGAATCCTCAGGTCTCCCTCACGTCCACACGACTCTGCAAGGACTTTGTCACTTGTTCTAAGTCACCCATGGAGCCCCCTCCTTGAGCCTCTCATTGGACCTCCAGCCTGTCCCTGTGTTCTGGGCCATGAGCCTGGTCACATGCATTCCTAGATGTGCAGACAGGGGTTAGCAAGATGAATTTATTGGGACAATATTAGACTTTAGAATTCTTTAAGTTGATCGCTGTAATGATCAGTTGCTAGCTGGAGATTTAAATCGGTATTTGGATCCTTGAAACCTGCTCCATTAGGTGTGCAGCGGGCCTGGGATCACTGTCCAGAGGGGACGCGGTACAGTCTCTGCATTGTGCTCCTTCGGTGAAGAATCAGTGCATAAAGGCAGCAGACACGCCCACGTTTCATAAACATGGGTTTTCCAAGATGACCCAGGCAGATGGGACATCTACTGCTTCTATACAGTTGTACACTCACGGCCTGTCTGGGACAGTGCACTTGATAATCCTCTTAATATGCTGAATGACTATTCACCATGTGGACGTTGCTCGACACAACACATAGAGATAGTCTGGGCCTCCTATGTGTCATTCCTCGACTAGGTAATGAAGATACGAAAAGAATTGCTAATACCCTGGATTCTGATATTTGAAACCCATGACTCATCAGCAGACTTTCTAGCTGAGCTGGTGGAAGAGTCCAGGTCTGAGCCATCCGGTGTGGAAGCTCCCGTCCCTGGCGGCCACTGAGCTCATCTGGACCAGGCTCGTCTGGAACGAGAGAGGCTCGGGGGTAACACACACACTGGATCCGCCTTCTGTATTGAGGTGCTCCCATGTTGGGTGCAAATATGTTTACAACTGTCTCGTCTTCTTCGTGGACTGATCCTTTCGGCATTGTGTAGTGTCCTTCCTTGTCTCTCATAACCATCTTAGTTTAAAGTCTACTTTCTCTTAGTAAGTATTGCTACTCTGACTATCTGTTGATTTTCACTTGTGAGGAATGTCTTTTTCCATTGCCATCCGGTGTGGAAGCTCCCGTCCCTGGCGGCCACTGAGCTCATCTGGACCAGGCTCGTCTGGAACGAGAGAGGCTCGGGGGTAACACACACACTGGATCCGCCTTCTGTATTGAGGTGCTCCCATGTTGGGTGCAAATATGTTTACAACTGTCTCGTCTTCTTCGTGGACTGATCCTTTCGGCATTGTGTAGTGTCCTTCCTTGTCTCTCATAACCATCTTAGTTTAAAGTCTACTTTCTCTTAGTAAGTATTGCTACTCTGACTATCTGTTGATTTTCACTTGTGAGGAATGTCTTTTTCCATCCTCTCACTTTCAGCCTGTGTGTCTTTAGAGCGAAACTGAGTGCTTTGTACAGCATGTGCACGCTATGTTCCTTTATCCATTTTGGTTGGAGCATTCTAATTCTTAACATATTCTTTGAAATGGTCATAGTAGTTCTAACCAGAATATAAGAATTTGTGAACGCATATGCAATGACTAGAGCATTCTATACAAAGAGTTACACATTAAGACTACCTCTTTTAAAAATGCAATAATAAATATGCCACATTGCCGGGAGCCAGTGTGAGGAATCCCACCCGTGACAAGGTAATGTGGCAGAGATTTGATGGGCAAGGACGAGTCAGATCTCAGGTTTTCCCCCTGGCGTTTCCTGAGCATGTACCCCAAAAATAAGAATCTGCCTGCTTTTCCACTCTTCTGAAATTCTCTGGAAAAAGTCAACTCAGGGCTTTAGTCTTCTGCATTTGAAAGGAGTGTTTCAGCTCTACCCCCTCTGATAACACTCTAACTTAAACGCTCTAACTTGCCTAATAGGTTCCCTGGACCTTTTACAGCTTGTGAATTGCTTACAGCCCCCAACTGCGAGGGGCACAAAGCTTAAGTATCTTAAAGTTACAAAGCCTTTTCAAAAACATATCGGTGACAGGATTTCACTGTTGACTCAATGATTGCTGCCAGACCTCCTTATTCTTTATCTTTCAGGCACCTGGGAAGATGTTAATCAATGTAAACGGGATATGGAAAAAGATATATAGTAGTTTTGATGTTAGCAACACTAGACTTTTGAGTTAATTACTTTTCTTCTGTTATAAGTCACTGTACTCCTTTTACTTGTTACAAATTGCTGTATCTTTGTAACTTTATTTAGTGTTTTCTGAAAGTGGCACCAGACTTTGGAAAGATTAACACAAATAAGTCTTCTGGTTAACAAACCCTTATCAGAAAAGAGCGGTAAAATGTTAATTGGCCTTTTGGCCAGAAAATGATGTAAATCACCTAAGACTTGTGTATACAACTGGGTATGCAGAGAGAAAAGCCTGGTCTCGATAAGAGGGCTGCTGACACTGCATAATGTTATATATTATCCATTGATCTCTATGTAAAAAAAAAGGTATAAAAGGCCTTGAAGGACAATAGGGGCGGGAGCCAGTTGCTGGACTGGTTTCCCCCGTGTCTCCTACTCTGATTTCAGGCTGAATTCCCATCTGGGGCATGGAGGCTCACCATGTCTACTTACTTGTCCCGGCTTTTAAGTTCTGCACAAAAGGGAGCCCAGGGCAGGGCACCCTTAGAGATTCAAGCAGGTGCCGGTGGCCCCACGTAGATGGTGCAAGCTCCTTGTCTGGAAATTTATTGGCTTTCCACGTAAACCAAGTTATTCAGCCTTCTTTTCTCCATCTAAATTTTCCTACTATACTATTATTTCCTAATCTAATATTATATTTCTAAATAAATAAGTGTTTTTCTCGCCATGCCGTCCTCCACTTCGAATTCCCTGGATCCACCGGGGCTGGACCCCGGCACCACATTTTCCTAAAAGATAGTATTAGAGAAAAGGAACTCAGAAAATAGCGATCAGGATAAAACAGAAAACAAAGTCCCAAGATTCTGCACGACAATGATGAAAACTAAACATTTATGTGACAAACAGGAGTGGGTACCTTCTACTGTTCCTTCCTGTTACTCCATCCATCATGTCAGTGATATTTACTGAGGGTCAAAGAAAGAAAAGTGATATTTACTGAGGGTCAAAGACCTGGAAAGAAAGTCCAGGTTCAAAGGTAAAATGATCCATTGTACAATACTGGTAATTATGTGTGGCATTACAGCATATTAAAGAAATAGACGTGAAACAAAGATACAAAAGAGTGTAGAAAATCAACTCCATTTTCCAGGTTTCATAGCATCATCATGAAGTAAAATCTCTCCACCACTCAGGGGTGATATTTATTGGGACCAATATTGGAGTAAGTGCCAATCAATGTACATCAGGTATTAGTCAAACTAATATGGAAATGAAGTGTGTGGCACAGTTCAAATGATACCGAATAAAGGACAATTCTTTCAGAGAATTACACTGTCCAAGAGGGTAACTGATTTCCTCAACGTTTCTGTGAATATTTCTTGAGCTATTATTTCATGGTTTGACTTTCAGATCTCTCAAGGCAGTGCCAACATTGATTTGCCTTCTAGGTTGATAGGATTTTATATAAAAATTTGGTACTGAATATACATGTCAGAAGGCACAGGGAGTTAGTTCCCTGGCTGTCCTGTGGTGGGACCTGGTGCTTTCATTGCTGAGGGCATGAATTTAATCCCTGGTCAGGGACTAGATCCTGCAAGCAGGGTCAAAATGTAAAAAAGAAAGGAAAGAATTAGTGAAGAATAGAAAAAAGGTACAAACTTCCCTTTATAAATAATTATGGAGAGGCGGTATACAAGATGTGACAACAATGCTCCTCTGCTTATCTGAACGTTGCTAAGAGAGCAGTCTAAACTGTCACCACAAGACGAATCTTTGTAACTATGTACAGATATGGTACTAACTAGACTTGTGACGTTCTGCATTCTATACAAATCCCCAAAGAAGGGCACTGCCAAAGAATGCTCACACTGCTGGACAACTGCGCTCATTTCCAATGCTGCTAAGGTTATGTTCAAAATCCTTCAAGCCAAGCTTCGGCGGTATGTGAACCAAGAATTTCCAGCTGTACAAGCAGGGTTTAGAAAAGGCAGAGGAACCAGAGATTAAATTGCCAACGTCTGCTGGATCACAGAAACAAACACAAGGGAATTCCAGAAAAACATCTACTTCTGCTTTATTGACTACATTATATCACAACAAACTGGAAAATTCTTAAAGAGATGGGAATACCAAACCACCTTACCTGCCTCCTGACAAACCTGTATGGAGGTCAAGGTGCAACAGTTAGAACCTTACATGGAACAATAGACTGGCTCAAAACTGGGAAAGGAGTATGACAAGGCTGTATGTTATCACCCTGCTTATTTAACTTATGCAGAGAACATCATGCAAAATGCTGGGCTGGATGAAGCACAAGCTGGAATCAAAACTGCTGGGAGAAATATCAGCAGTCCCAGATATGCAGATGACACCACCCTTATGGCAGAAAGTGAAGAGGAACTAAAAAGCCTCTTGATGAAAGTGAAAGAGGAGAGTGAAAAAGCTGGCTTAAAGCTCAACATTCAGAAAATGAAGATCATGGCATCCAGTCCCATCACTTCAGGGCGACTAGAAGGAGAAAAAGTAGAAGTGGCAGCAGGTTTTGTTTCCTTGGGCTCCAAAATCACTGCAGATGGTGACTGCAGCCGTGGTACGAGAAGATGCTTTCTTCTTGGAAGAGAAGCTATGACAAACCTGATCAGCAGGTTAAAAAGCAGAGACATCTCTGCCAACAAACGACTGTAGAGTCAAAGCTATGGCTTTTCCAGTAGTCATGCACAGATGCGAGAGCTGGCCCACACAAAAGGCTGACACCGAAGAATTAATGCTTTCGAATTGTGGTGGTAGAGAAGACTCCTGAGAGTCCCTGAAACTGTGAGGAAATCAAACCTATCAGTCCTAAAGGAAATCCACCCTGAATACTCATTGGAAGGGCTGATGCTCAAACTGAAGGTCCAATACTTTGTCCTGATGTGAAGAGCTGACGCTCACTGAGAAAGACCTTGATGCTGGGAAATACTGAAGGCAAAAGGAGAAGAGGGCGGCAGAGGATGAGATGGTTGGTTGCCATCACCGATTCAATGGACATGACTTTGAGCAAAGTCTGGGAGATAGGGAGGACAGGGAAGCCTGCTGGGCTTCCATAGCAGCCCATAGGGTTGCAAAGAGTCAGATACAACTTAGTGATTGTACAGCAACACACAAATGCTGTGTTATCCTGTTGCACAACCAAAACTTCTGTAATGGTAGGTGCTCATTATACCTCAAAATAAACAGTGCTCAGCAGACAGTTATAAAATAGAGAACTTGTAGCTAATATTTAAGCTTCTTCATGTTTACTATTTCAGCCATGATGCCTAAAAACCCAAGAGCAGCACCCATGAGGTCTCGGATCCCTAAGGAGCAGCAGCAGGGGGCTAACAGTGGGGAAACACGAAGCCAAAATGTTAGCGGTATGAAGCAACAATAGGCGAAAATCTAAAAATGCAGCAATACAAAAAGCAAAAATGCAATCCAGCACATAAAAGGTGACGAAGGTGACCACCAGCATCAGGATGGTGTGGGCGGCTCTGGTCTCCGGGGCGCATCTGTGGCGTCCAGTGGGGGTGTGGATATACTGCACCCTCTGGCGGTGTCTGAGCAGGAGAAGCACCATGGAGCTGCTGGACCAGACCATCAGGCCAATAAACATGGCATCAGAGATGGACCACAAGTACAGAAAGTGTACTTTAGAAGCTGAGGAGGAGCAGAACCACTTGCCATGGTTATCAGTATAGTTGTTCGTGCCCCATGGACCAGTGATTGTCACAGGAACACAGATATTCATTAGGAAACTGAGCAACCAGCAGGCGCAACAGGAAGGACCAACGACCTTGGGGGCCCTTCCTCTGAGCATCACCCACTCCGCTCTCCTGGGGATGAGGGTGAAGGACTGGTAGGTGCTCAGGACACAGGTGGAGCACAGGGTGGTGCCTCGAGCCACCCTCTGTATGTAATACACAAACTTACACCCAAGACTGGAGAGGGGCTTCCTCAAAACAAAAGCTACTATTATGTGGGGAATCCCAGGGGAGAAAATAATCAAAAGATTGGCCACAACCATGTGGGCGAGAATCACTTCTGTGGGTCTTGTCTTGGGCCAAGCAAGATCGGACCAATGCTGTGGAAGAAAAGGATGATGTTACCCAGAGCCCCAACCACCGTCTGTAACAGAGAGATGGTTTCCAGAACCGCCTCCCCTGGGTTTCTCAGAGCATCTCTGTGAACAGACATGGAGAGGATGTCAGAGTGTCCTGGAGCGGAAAGGGGGCTGAGCTGGTGATGCCATCAGAAGTATTCTTACGCAATCAAAGCGGAAAAGGATTCTTGCATTTTCTGTCTCCTGAGAAGGGAGGAGGGTCTCAACCTAGAGAAAACAGGCACGGTATCAGTTACAATGTCCTACTTACTATTTTGTATTTATTTCTGCCCACTTGTATAAGCTGATGCTCCACTAGCCTATGAGTTCCAGGAACTTGAGAACTATGTCTCTTTTGATTAACAACACGACTGACCGTCCGTGCACGCCAAGTTTCATTTGCGTCCGACTCTTAGTGACCCCGTGGACTGTATTCGACCAGGCTCCTCTGTCCCTGGGATTCTGCATGAAAAATACTGGGAGTGGGTTGCCATGCCCGCCCCAGGGGATCTTCCCGACCCTAAGCTGATGCTCCACTAGCCTATGAGTTCCAGGAACTTGAGAACTATGTCTCTTTTGATTAACAACACGACTGACCGTCCGTGCACGCCAAGTTTCATTTGCGTCCGACTCTTAGTGACCCCGTGGACTGTATTCGACCAGGCTCCTCTGTCCCTGGGATTCTGCATGAAAAATACTGGGAGTGGGTTGCCATGCCCGCCCCAGGGGATCTTCCCGACCCTGGGATCGAACTCGAGTCTCTTATGTCTCCTGCATTGCAGGTGGGTTTTTTTTTTTTTTTTTTTTACCAAATAGCACCACCTGGGAAGCCCTGGTTGACCAATAATTGGTGTTAAATAATATGTCCTGAATATACATATCACAGGTGACATGAGAGAAAGACAGTGATATACCCTTCCCCTTTAGAATGTACGATCATTCTATTATAGTAACATATTAACTTTGAAAAATGAAACAATATTACTGAGATTATAGGAGACTCTGACTAAATTTAATACAGTTGTCGCTGAACCAGTTGTCCACCTTGGAGAACTCATAGCTCATCGGAGATACAAAAGAACAATAAGACATCAGTCATGCAGTTCTGGCTTCTGCTCCCTCATGGAAGGCAACTTTCTGTCCTAACAATAATTAAAACACAGAATACTCTGTAAATTCTTGGATTCCTAACAGAGGCGAGAACAGAGGGGAAATCTCTGCTTCCATGATTGGAGAGATGGGAATAGAAGGGGTTGAGGGTATTGGAGCACAGGTTCGTGAAGGAAACACCTCGGACACAGGGCAGAAAACCCTGAACTTATAATGAATTTATGGAGGCTCCATGGGTTGCTGGAGGCTCTGCGTGGAGAAGTCTGGCAATTAGAAACTCCAGGAAGACCAAGTTATAGGGAGATCCCCACAGTTCTGTGATATTTCTTTGAGGGAAAAATCAGTGGAAAAAAAAATCAGTGGCAAAATCTCCTTGTGCTTTCAGTGGGGGTTGGAAGGGGAAAAAAATTTTGAAATACATCACAGCACGAGGTCTTCTTAATCTGCCTTTAGGAGGTTAGCTAACTGGAGCCTAACCAACTGAGGTTTTCTCAGAGCTTGACTGACCTGGGAAGGGAAATACCCAGCATCCAGCCCACACTAGCCATCCTGCCCAATCGACTGGGGAGAAAAAAAGCAGAGAATTGCTGGTGAGGTTCACAGTCCAGAGGCACAGGCTCACAGAGAGACTGGGACCTCATTGTAGGATGTAGAATCTCCCCTCTCCCCTCACCTCACCACCACATCACTGAAGGTTGATTAACAGTTCCTTTTACCCAGTACCTCATGTCCAGATATCAAGAAAAAACTCCTAGGCATACTACAAGGCAAAGAACAATTTGGAGACACAGAGCAAACTTTAGATTCAGACACGGCAGGAATGAGGGAATGATCAAACTTTCTGGACTTCATAAGTGCTGTGACTAAGCACACACAAGCCAGCGGAAGCAGCAGGAATTAATGCGAAGCTGAACCTTTGGAGGAGAATGTAACTCACCTCACCCCAGGTCAGCACAGAAATCAGGGCTGGTCTGTGCAGGCCTCCTAAGAGAACGAGAAAGCCCTGCTAGAGAGCACATTGTGTGTCCAGGACCATGGACAGAGGAGTCGGGACCTCGGCCCTGCACAGAGGGACACAGCGGAGGGCTGGGGAGGGCGGAGTAGGCTGCCTCCAGTGCAGAATCACTCAGCCTCTTCTCAGAGCTCGCCTCGATAGGCAGGACTGCCACCTGGGGTCCTTCTCTGTATTCACCTGTTTTAGTCTGCTTGAGGTGTTATTAAAAAAAAAAATGCATCACCCACTCAGGGGACTATAAACAACAGAAATTCACTGCTCACAGTCCTGGAGGCTGGATGCCCACAAACAAGGCTGTAGCAGGGACCCCTCTGTGAGAGCGCCCTTCCTGATTCATGGCTGGTGCTCCTCAGAGTGTCCTCATGTGATGGAAAAGTCTATGGCATTCTGCAGAGCCTCTCTTACAGCAACGCTAATTCCACATGTGAGGGCACGAAGCACCTCCTCCAAAGATGGTCATCTTTGAGGTTAGGTTTTCAAAGCATGAACTTTGCAGGGACTCAAACTTTAGACCCGGAGAAGGAAATGGCAACCCACTCCAGTTTTCTTGCCTAGAGAATCCCAGGGACAGGGGAGCCTGGTGGGCTGCCTTCTATGGGGGTGCACAGAGTCGGACACGACTGAAGTGACTTAGCAGCAGCAGCAGCAGCAGCAGCAAACTTCAGACCACGGACAGCCCAAGATATATTTTAGTGCATTTCTGAGTATAAAATGCAAAGTTAACTTTAAAAAGCCAGTCATATTCTAATTTCTAAGTAAAAAAAAAAGTGTACACTGGTTCCTTTCCATCACTCACATTTCTTAGTAGACTTGAAAATTAACTTAATTTCATTTCACTGCAGATTCTTTTCCCTTTCCATAATGCCTCACGTTAAGGAAGGACAGTTAGGATATTTTTTCCATATTCTTGAGAAAAATATGTGGATCACACACAATACAAAAGCCACGCAGAGCAGAGAGAATCTTTGCCAAAATTAGTGAAAACCTTCAACCAACTGAAGAGGGGTTGAAAATAGGGAAAATGTGTCTGTCGTTATTATGCAGCGTAATTCTCTGTATTTCTGTGTGTGCATGAGTGTGTCTGTGTCCTCAGGGCTTATTTGATGCTGTAGGATTTTCCAGTTCTAATGAACTCAGCACAAAAATATGTCCTCATATATTCATACTAACCCTAATCTATTAGGTCTGAGAATATCAACAGACTTCCTTTAAACATGGTTGAAGGACTCAGTGACTCTGCTCATACAGGACATAGCAGAGATTCCACAGTCATCCCTCCCTCTTCCCCTCATTGTCAGGGACCCCAGGACATAGGATTTGCAGTGAACTCCTGGCTCTGGTCCCACTCAGATACACACCCCAGCACGTTCCCCCTTCCACCTGCCAGCCAGGGCATGGACGGGCAGCTCAGGACAGGGAGCACCTGTCCTGCCCAAGGTGCTGACAACACAGCTCTGAGCTCCCTCCCGCTGAGAGCCGGCTCTCCTGTTTCCTGTCCTGAGACTGAACACAAGGCAGCACTCACCTGCCTGCACTCAGCTCCACACGCTGTGCAGGGAAGTGTCAGTCAGGATGGGCCCCAGTTATAGGGACAGGGCCCCTGGGCCCGCTCTCCCCACAGAGGAGCCATTATCATGTCATCTGGAGCGGAGGTGACACTGTCTGCATGGAGAGTCTGGGGCGTCTCCAGTGAGGGGCAGATCTTACCCCCGGTGCTCGTCACCCTCACCCACGCCTGGGGACTAGTGACAACTCCTGGCAGTTACTGAGAAGGTCCACGCGAGCAGCTGAGCAGAGGGCAGGGAGAGTTTTCTGTGTTCCCTGCGAGAAAGCCCAAGTTTACAGTGACAGTCACAGCCGGGGGAGGGACACTCACAGAGCACCCGGGCTCCCTGCACTGACTCCCGGTGGGCATTTTCCTTCATGGCTTCACTCTCCCAAACTGTTCCAAAGTGTGTTCTCACTGATCATCAGCATGGGATTTGGAGGCTGGGCCTTCTCCTGAGTTGAAGTTCCACAGCCCTTTCTATTTATGGCCTCAGGTCTGTTTAATCTGGAAAACGTCCCCTTTGAAGCCAGAGTTTCCCTCCTCAGAATCCTCAGGTCTCCCTCACATCCACGTGACTCTGCAAGGACTTTGTCATTGGCTCCACGTCGCCCACAGGCCACCTCTTGGAGTCTGTCATTGGACCTCCAGCCTGCCCTTGTGTTACCGTCCATTAGCTCTGGCAAGATGCACTCCGGGACATGCAGACAGGGGTTGGGGACAAGAATTTATTAAAATTATATGAGGGAGAAAATGTTAGAATTCTTTAAATTGCTCCGTGGATGATCAATTGCCCGTTGGAAGTTTAACTGGATAATTGGATGTTTGATATCTGATCCATTAGGTGGGCAGCTGGCCTGGTGTTTCTCCTGGGGGACCATGGAGCAGAAGGGACACCATCCACCATCAGGCGCCTGCTATGAGAACTGGTGCAGGAAGCAGCAGACACGTCCGCATTTCATAAACAAGGGGTTTCCAAGATAAACCTGGTAGACAGAACACCTGCCGCTTCTTCAGGAAATAGTATTGGTTTTGGCTGCACGAGGCCTCAGTGCTGTGCACAGCCTGTCTCTAACTGTGGAGAGCGGGGGCTCCTCTCTAACTGTGGAGAGCGGGGCCTCCTCTCTAACTGTGGAGAGCGGGGGCTCCTCTCTAGCTGCAGAGCGGGGGCTTCTCGTTGTGACTTCTCTTGCTGCAGAGCCCGGGCTCTAGGGCACGGTGGCTCAGTAGTTGTGGCACAAGCTCAGTTGCTTTGTGGCGTGTGGAACCCTCCCAGACCAGAGATGGAGCCCATGTCCCCTGCACTGGTGAGCGGATTCTTAGCCACGGGGCCACCGGGGAAGTCCCACTGCGCCCATAAAGCTGTACATTCATGGTCTCTGTCTGGGACGATGTGCGTGAAGGCTTTAACATATCGAATGATTCTTCACTATGGGGACACTGCTCAACACAAACACACAGAGACAGTTTGGACCTACTGTGTGCCATTTCTCAATCAGGTAATGACGATACAAAGAGAATTACTAACACTTCAGGTTCTGATGTTTGAAACTCACGATTCATCCCCAGACTTCTAGCTGAGTGCGTGAAAGCATCCAGATCTGAGCCATCCAGTGTGGAAGCTCCAGTCCCAGGGGGCCACTGAGCTCCTGAAACGGGCTCATCTGGACTGAGGGGCTTGGGTGTAACACACACCAGATTCACCTTCTGTATCGACATGCTCCTATGTTGGGTGCACATATATTTACAACTGTTACATCTCCTTCATGGATTGACCCTTCAATCAATATGTAGGGTTATTCTTTGTCTCTTGTAACAATCTTTATTTTCAAGTCTTTCTGAATAACTGTGTCTCTGATTTTGCTTTGATTTGTGTGGAATAACCTTTTCCATTCCATCACTTTGAGTCTATGTGTGTCTCTAGATGGAAAGTTTTTTGTAAATAGCAGGTATATGGGTCTTTTCTTTATCTAATCAGCCTGTCTGTGTCCTTTGGTTGGAGCATTTCTACTCTGACACATTATTTGAAACAGTCATAATAATTGTAAGGAGAATATAAGAAAATTTGGAAGCTCATACGTTTGATACAGTAATAAATACAAATAATTATACATTAAGACTACTAAGTACAATGGAATATTAAAAATGCCACATTTTCCCAGAAAAATATGACAAAGCAACACAGAAAACAGTGATTAGGATAAAATATACAACTAAGTCTCAATATTCTGTGTTTCAGTGACGAAGACTAAACATTTAAGTGAAAAATATGGAACGGGAAGCTTCTCTTCCCTCCATCATATGACTTCATCTGTCTAATCAATTAAATTTACTGACGGTCAGCTGTGACCAAGCTATACAACATATTAAAAAGCCGAGACATTACTTTGCCGACAACAGTGCATCTAGTCAAAGCTATGGTTTTTCCAGTAGTCATGTATGGATGTGAGGGTTGGACTATAAAGAAAGCTGAGCACCAAAGAATTGATGCTTTTGAACTGTGGTGCTGGAGAAGATTCTTGAAAGTCCCTCGGACTGCAAGGAGATCCAACCAGTCCATTCTAAAGGAGATCAGTCCTGAATATTCATTGGAAGGACAAAGATGCTGAAGCTGAAACTCCAATACTTTGGCCACCTGATGCAAAGAACTGACTCACTGGAAAAGATTCTGAAGCTGGGAAAGATTGAAGGCAGGAGGAAAAGGGGACAACAGGGGATGAGATGGTTGGTTGGCATCACTAACTCAATGGACATGAGTTTGAACAAGCTCCGGGAGTTGGTGATGGACAGGGAAGCCTGGCGTGCTGCAGTCCATAGGGTCACAAAGAGTCGGACATGACTGAGCGACTGAACTGAACCATGTAAAGGAAATCCAATGTGAAAAATGAGGTAACCCATTGAAGAACATTGATTTTTGTGTAACAGTACAGCATATCAGAGAAACACGAGTGAAAAAAAATGGAAACAAAACCATAACACTGTCCCACTTCCCAGGATTCTCACCCTCACCTATGAAATAAAACGTCCACCCCTCTGGAGTGACATAATGTAGAGCGATACTGGATTATGTATAAGCGAATATTGGATACGAGCCACACCACAGGAAGATAAACTTTGTGAAAACACTTCAGATGTTCCTGAAGAAGGGAGGCTTCTTTCAGGCAGCAGCACCGGCCAGGGGGAAAACGGGTTTCCTTAGTAATGGCTGGAATCTTTTTCAAGTTGATAATCTCATGGATTCACTTTCAGACCTCTCAAGGCAGCAAGAGCATTTATCTATTTGACCTTCAAAGTAGTTTGGATTTTGTGTAAAAATTTGTACTGAGTACAAACATCAATGGTACCAAATTCTCAGTTTAGTTCAGCTCAGTCGCTCAGTCGTGTCTGACTCTTTTGCAACCCCATGAATCGTAGCACGCCAGGCCTCCCTGTCCATCACCAACTCCTGGAGTTCACTCAGACTCACGTCCATTGAGTCCGTGATGCCATCCAGCCATCTCATCCTCGGTTGTCCCCCTTCTCCTCCTGCCCCCAATCCCTCTCAGCATCAGGGTCTTTTCCAATGCGTCAACTCTTCACATGAGGTGGCCAAAGTACTGGAGCTTCAGTTTTCAGTTCAGTCGCGCAGTCGTGTCCGACTCTTTGCGACCCCATGAATCGCAGTACGCCAGGCCTCCCTGTCCATCACCAACTCCCGGAGTTCACTCAGACTCACGTCCATTGAGTCTGTGATGCCATCCAGCCATCTCATCCTCGGTCGTCCCTTTCTCCTCCTGCCCCCAATCCCTCCCAGCATCAGGGTCTTTTCCAATGAGTCAACTCTTCGCATAAGGTGCCCAAAGTACTGGAGCTTCAGTTTTAGCATCATTCCTTCCAAAGAAATCCCAGGGTTGATCTCCTTCAGAATGGACTGGTTGGATCTCCTTGCAGTCCAAGGGACTCTCAAGAGTCTTCTCCAACACCACAGTTCAAAAGCATCAATTCTTCTGCGCTCAGCCTTCTTCACAGTCCAACTCTCACATCCATACATGACCACAGGAAAAACCATAGCCTTGACTAGACGGACCTTAGTCGGCAAAGTAATGTCTCTGCTTTTGAATATACTATCTAGGTTGCTCATAACTTTCCTTCCAAGGAGTAAGTGTCTTTTAATTTCATGGCTGCAGTCACCATCTGCAGTGATTTTGGAGCCCCCCAAAATAAAGTCTGACACTGTTTCTACTGTTTCCCCATCTATTTCCCATGAAGTGATGGGGCCAGACGCCATGATCTTTGTTTTCTGAATGTTGAGCTTTAAGCCAACTTTTTCACTCTCCTCTTTCACTTTCAACAAGAGGCTTTTTAGCTCCTCTTCACTTTCTGCCATAAGGGTGGTGTCATCTGCATATCTGAGGTTATTGATATTTCTCCCAGCAATCTTGATTCCAGCTTGTGTTTCTTCCAGTCCAGCGTTTCTCATGATGTACTCTGCATATAAGTTAAATAAGCAGGGTGACAATATGCAGCCTTGACGTACTCCTTTTCCTATTTGGAACCAGTCTGTTGTTCCATGTCCAGTTCTAACTGTTGCTTCCATTTTAGTACTCCCAATTCTTTAAAAAGGGCATACATTGCTTATTTTCTAGCATTTGCACTGTTTTCACAGAGTTGAAAATTCATTAGATTTCATCTCATTACGAAGTCTTTTTTCTTTCTCCTGCTCTAGAATAAAGTAGCGGGAGGGGGGGAGCATTTCCCCACTCAATCAGAGAGACAAAAATATGAGTAACATCTATATACACAATTTAAAAACATCCAGAACTCTGACAGAATGTCTTAGCAGAAACTATAACCCACAGTCTAATTTGTTAGGTCCTGAGAAGTCACTAGACGGCTTTACACACGGTTGAGAAGCTCAGTGGCTTTGGTCACGCAGACTTGAGAGATTCCACAGTGACCCCCCTCTCTTTTCCCCTCATTGTCAGGGAACCCAGGGCACAGGGATTTGCAGTGAACTCAGCGCCTTGGTCCTACTCAGATACACTGTTGTTGAATTATTACAACATCCAAGACCTGGAAAAATCTAAGTGCCCACTATAAATAAAAAGACAAAGAAGCTGTGGTGTATTACACAATGGGATTTTTTCACTGGAGGATAGTTGTGTTCCAATGTTGTAACACATGTTTTTATTGGAGGATAGTTGTGTTCCAATGTTGTAACACATGTTTTCATTGGAGTATAGTTGTGTTCCAATGTTGTAACACATGTTTTCATTGGAGGATAGTTGTGTTGCATTGTGTGCTTTACAGTATTATTTAGTTTCTGCTGAACAGCAAAGTGATTCACTGATATGTACACTTATCCCCTCTTTTCCTCACCTGTTGGTCACCACTGAGCATTGAGTAGAGTTCCCTGTGCTATACAGTAGGTTCTCATTAGTAATCTATTTTACACATCGTAGTGTGTACATGTCAAACTAACAGCATTACTCACAAGTACTGAATCATTATTTTACCCATGAAACCGACATAACATTATATCACTTATATTCCAGTTTAAAAAACTGCAAAAACAAAAGGTGGACACTATTTTATAAAATGATCTGAACTGGATCACCAGCGAACTTCCCCAACAAGTTTAAATCTAAACAGATTTAAGACTGAAATCTCATGAAGTGTCTTTCCTAACCCCTATGATATGAAACTAGATGCCAATAACAGCAGGAAAGTCGGAAATTTCACAGATACATGGAGATGGACACCCACTTCTAGAGCAAACAGTGGTCAAAGAAAAATCCAAAAGGAAATAAAAGACCCTGAGACTAGAGTGAGTGGAAACATAGCAAAGAGAAGGTTATGGGATTCAGCACAAGCTGTTCTAAGGGGGACCTTTTCACAAGTGATGCCTATATTAAGAAAAAAGATTCTAGTAATCAAGCTAACTTTTTACCACAAGGATCAAGAGCAACCAAAAGCCACCAAAATACCACCACTATCCCCTCCCCCGCCCCCCAAAACCAAATCCCAAACTAAGGAAAAGTTAATGGATACGAGGGAATAAAAAAGAACAGAGTGGAAATCAATGAAATAGAGACCAGAAGACAATAGAAAAGACCAAGGAAACCACGAGCTGGCGTTTGGAAAGATGAACATCCCCCTCGTCACGGAGCACCTGCAGCAACCTGAGGAGGAAAGAGTGACTTCGGGCACCTCGGGCGTTTCTAACCCCACGGCCGCCCCCGCTCCTTTTCCCACCAGAGCGGCGGCATTCCTTCCGCTCAAAGCGGAAGCGCGTCCTGGCCTCCCCTCCCAGCTCCTGGCCTCCCCTCCCAGCCCCTAGTCGGCCCTCTTCCCGCCACAGCAACGGTCTGGTCCTTCAGGCTCAGCCTCCTGGCTCCACCTGCTCAGTCACCTCAGGAGCGCCCCCAGTCACGACTGACTCACTCTCTTCACCTCAGGATGAGATTCATGCCTTTTTGTTCGTTTCCTCCTCTCCGCTCTCTCTTCCTGATAAATGGAGAGCTCTTGGAAACAAGAAACTCTCTCCGGGCAGAGGCAGCGGCCGCCGCCGCGCACCGCGGCTCCCGGCCCTCTCGGCGTCTCGCGGCGGCTCCTCGTGCCGGAGCTGCGGTGCGCCGCGGCCGGGACCTCGCGCCCCCTCTGCTCTCGCGACAGCTCCCAAGACGGGACTGGGGCACATACCTCAGTTCTCGCGACAGCTCCCAAGGCGGGACTGGGACAGATACCTCAGTTCTCGCGACAGCTCCCGGCCCCGGACCTGGATGTGTGTCCTTCCTCTCGCCTTGGCTCGCGGAACGCGCGCCTGGACACGTGTAGCCCTGCTTTCACGGTTGCTTCGGGGGTGCGGACCTGGAAACGTGCCCGACCGTTGCGTGGAGAGCTACCTCTTGGCGCGAGGAGCTGGACAGTGCTTGGACTGCGCGTCCTCCTCCGCGTGAGCACACACGACTTCTACCTGCTCTGTATCCCCGTCCAGCCTCCTTCAGGCCGCGGTGGCCCATCCTGGGGGTGCCCTGAGCCTGGCCCTCGTGATGAAGCTGCTCCATGAATCCCACTGAACTTTCTTTATTGGCAGGAGCTCCAACGTGAGTCTCATGCACAGTAATCCTCATAGGATCCTCCCTGAAACCCCCCTCATTTCTCCCTACATCACGGCTCCTAAGTCACATCACAGTGACTCCTAAGTACATGCAGTTCCGCTCATCCTCTTGCATCTCTCATCCCACATACATGGCCCACGATCTCCTTTCTATGGGGCTGAGTATTTATTGGGGTGACTGATGTGGTCATAGCTACTGTTTGCCATTTTGTGGGACACACAGAGATCAACCCCACAGAGAAGGTGCCTCCCTGACGCCATCGTGACCCAGAATTGCAGAAGGACACACCTGCCCCCACACAATCCATGACACCCAACCCCACACAGTCACACATGGGGCACCACCACAGCCAGAGTCAAAAAATGAACCTGCAGAAGATGCCCGTGTGCTGTGAGAGGAACACACATCCCAGTGCTTGCCGATCCCAGGGAGCCTCTCTGCTCCCACAGGTGTGGGGGGACCACTGTGAGCAGGTCACTCTCTATGTAACAGGACAAGCTGGAAGTAACCTTTCATAGAAGAAAACAGAGAATCCACAAAAGCCTTGTTTGCCAGCAGCTTTTCTGATGACACAGCTCTGCTTGCACAAAAAATTTAAAGGCAGTTCTGTCTCTCCTTTGGTTCTGAGTCTTCTGCTACAATAGCTTCCTCATATTGTCTTGGTTTTCTTTTCCTATTTTTACTTCTGTGAATGATAAATCGAGAGCTCTCGGAAACAAGAAGGACTCTCCCGGCAGATGCAGCGGTGCCCGACAAGCACCGCGGCTCCCGGCCAGCCTCTGCCTCAGCTCTGGCTCGTGCTGGAGCTGCTGTGTGCAGGCACCACCTCCAATTTCGCTCGAGTTTACCGGGACGAGGCCCTAAACGCTTACCTACTCTCGCGACAGTTCCTAGACTGTCACCCTTGCTCTCGCGAGAGCTCCTGGAAAGAGGACTTGGACACATGCTCCTGCTCTCGCGACAGTTCCTGAGGCACAGGCCTGTTCGGGTACCTCTGATCTCGCTGTAGCTCCCGGGGCTCGGAGATGGACATGTTCCCCTGATCTCCCGGCAGCCCCCGAGGAAAAGCCCCGGACAGGTGAGTGGACTGTGGGCCCTGCCCTGCACGACTGTACGGCGACTTCTACCTGCGCTGTGTCCCGGCCAGCCTCCTTCAGGCTGCGGTGGCCCATCCTGGGGGTGCCCTGAGCCTGGCCCTCCTAATGCGGCTGCTCCATGAATCCGAGGGAACTGTATCAGCAGAAGCCCTGACAGGAATCTCAACGCACAGTAACTCCTCACAGGATCCTCCGGAAGCCGCCCTCATGTCTCCCTACGTCACAGCTCCCGGTGACTCCTGTTCATCCCTGTCCTTTCATCCTCCTGCACCTCTCCTCCCACACACATGGCCCATGACCTTCCTGTGAGGCTGGGGATTCACTGGGGTGAGAGAGGTGGTCAAACCTACCGGAGGTACATATCCTGGGAGACACAGAAATCAACCCCACAGGTGAGGTGCCTCCCTGACAACAACAGTCACGACCAGAAGACACACCTGCCCCCACACAGTCCATGACCCCCAGCCCCACACGGTCACACACGGGGCTGGGGGGGGGCACCACCGCAGCCAGAACCAGAAACCAGCTCACAGCAGGTGCTGACAGGGCCCTTCTTTCATGAAACACCAGTAAAGGCAGTTCTGTCTCTTTTGCTCCTGAGCACTTTTTGCTACACCACTTTCTCGTATAGTTTTTTTTTTTTCTGTGAGTAAAAATGCCTACAACACAGTGGAAGCAGCAGGAATGAATTCTGTGTGTTCATAGAGGAGTGGGCTCATCACAGGTGAGCCCTGAAATCAGAGCTGGTGTGTAGCCCAGTGCTGAGGGAGAGCCGAGAATGAGCTGCTTAGAGGCATCATCTTGAGCTGTGGGCAACGGGACTAAGGGAGCCTGGAGTAGAGTCTCAGGCACTGAGAAAGGGGTCATGGGGACTCCTTCCCCTGCAAGCATAGATCTGTGAGGTCTGCTACAATGAGCAGTGAAAGTGGAAGTCGCTCAGTCGTGTCCAACTCTTTTTGACCCCATGGACTATACAGCCCGTGAAATTCTCCAGGCCAGAGTACTGGAGTGGGTAACCTTTCCCTTCTCCAGGGGATCTTCCCAACCTAGGGATCGAATCCAGGTCTCCCACATTGCAGGCAGATTCTGTACCAGCTGAGCTATCAGGAAAGCCCACAATGACCAGAGTCCTCATTAACAACAGGGAGGACCTTGGTGACTGGATCGTCCAAGGCTTGGCACACATTCCAGAGACCACATCCCTCCTCTCATCTTTAGAGACTCCAGGGCACAGGGATCTGTGGTGGACCACCCGGCTCTGCTCCCGGCCTGAGACGCTCCCCGGCTCACAGCCACCCTCCACCCAGCAGAGCATGGATGAGGATGCTCAAGTGAGGCCATGTTGCCCCTGTCCTGCCCAGTGTGAGTTAAGTCTTAAGTCCCTCTCCTGCTGAAGGCAACGTCTCTCCCAGTTTTTGCCCTGAGATTGAACAGAAGGAAGCACTCACCTGGCTGGTCTTTGCTTCAGAGCTCTGTGCAGGGACGTGTCACTCAGGATGAGCCCCAAGCACCTGAGATCATGGTTATAGGGACGGTGTTTCTAACCTTGGTCTGTCCACAGAGAGTCCATTATCACGTCACCTGCTGTGTGGGTGGCACTGACCTCATGGGGAGTCTGGGGCGTTTCCAGTGAGGAGCAATGTTATCCCCAGTGTAAATCATCTTCCTTCTTGGGTGATTAAGGACAGCTTTTGAGAATCAATTAAAAGATCCGAATGGGCAGCCAAATAGCTGGCAGAAAACTTTTTCTGAATTCCCTGTGAAAAACGGTAGTTCAGAATCAAAGTTGTCATCAGGTACCATAGGATTGCTTGAAGGTGCATCGAACTTTTTTTTCTTTTACCACACTTCCAATTGGGCTTATTCCTCAAGGTAGTTCCTTATATAGGCAGATGTTTACCAATTCGGTTTTGGTAACAGTGTCTCTGAGAAGCTTTAATTCACATACCACACAACTCACCCATTTAAAGTACAGCACTCGGTGATGTTACTTTATTCAGAGAGCGGTCTTTGTTGTCGTTTAGTCTCTCAGTCTTGGCGGACTCTTTGCGACCCCACTGGCTGTAACCCTCCAGGCCCTTCTGTCTATGGGATTTCCCAGACAAGAATACTGGAGTGGGTTGCCATTTCCTTCTCCAGGGGATCTTCCCCACCCAGGAATAAAATCCATGTCTCCTAGTTTAGCCGGTGGATTCTTTACTACTGTGCCCCAGGGAAGCCTGTTGTGGTCTTTACCACACTCATTTTAGGCAATTTTCAACTTGGGAAAAAAAAAGCCCAAATCCTTTTTTTTTTTCTTTTTTCAGATTTTTACAATTAAACTATATATTTTATATTGGGTATAGCCAATTAACCATGTTGTGACTGTTTCAGGTGGACAGCAAAGGAGCTCAGCTGTATACATATGTATATATGTATCCATTTTCCTCCAAACTGCCCTCCTGTTCAGCCCCCCATATAACACTCAGTGCATTTTCATGTCTCCAGAATAATGAGCATCATCACTGGCTCCCGAGTCTAGTATTCCTATGACTTTCTATAAGAAATTTTGGGTGACCTCCGTGGAAGTCCGGTGGTTAGGACTCCTCACTTCCAATGCAGAGGGTGCAGTTTCAATCCCTGGTTGGGGAAGCAAGTTCCTACATGTCAAACAGCCAAAAAAAGTTTTTTTCTGGTCTGAGAAGTATTTACTACTCTCACGTGCAGAAAGCTCAGTAGTGTACATTAGCCCAGTTTGGTGGCCTGTTCTTTGACCCTCGCCTTTTCTGCCTTGGCAACGGGAGCCGCTGATTTGGGACCCAGGACACGGCCTCCGCAGTGATGGCGGGTCTCATGATATCTGTTGTTGTAACGGATGCTGACAGCTTCCACCAGCTCAGCCGAAGCGGCCTTGTTGTCCAAGCTGACTTGTGTAAAGGCAACAGTAGTACTGGTCTTGTGCACTAGACGCCCTGGCCTGGCCTTCCCTTGCACTGCCATATTTTTTATTATTAATATTAAAAAGTGTTTAATTGGAGGATAATTGCTTAAAAATGTTGTGTTGGTTTCTGCCACATGACAACATGAATCAGCTATATGTATATATACATCCCCTCTGAGACCCCCTGCCCACCCCATCCCACCCCTCTACAGCCTCAAACAGCACCGAGTTAACCTCCCTGTGCTATACAGCAGCTTCCTGCTAGCTATCTATTTACACATGGTGTTGTATATATTCCAGTGCTACCCTTTCAATTCATCCCATGCTCGCCTTCCCCACACTGTGTCTACAAGTCTCTTCTCTACCTCTGCATCTCTATGCCTGCCTGGCAAATAGGTTCATATGCCATTCTAGATTCTGTATATGTGCATTAATATATGATATTTGTTGTTCTGTCTCTGATTTACTTCACTCTGTATAACAGGCTCTAGGTTCATCCACCTCAGTGCAACTGACTCACATTAGAGACCCCCATTCTTACTGTACCTGATGAGCAGGAGGGCCGCCAGTTCTGTGCCACATAGTAGGTTACCTTGTTTATATATAGTAGTGTGAAAAATGAAGTAGAGTTGAAATTACTTCTATTCAGTTATTTTAAAGATAAAAATAATTCATAGGCAGTTAATTTCTTATTGTTTAAGAGGAGGTTGTCTATCACTAAATATACTTCTACTATTGATCACATTTTATTACCTTTTATACACTTAATAGGAAAACTAGGAAGTAAAATTATGGTATTTTTTAGATAAATAGATATTGAAACGATCCACTCATAGTAGAACTGACTCCTTAAAAGTTAAAGGGACTTCTTCACTCAGAAGACAAATTGTACCAAAGAAAAAAACACTTACCAAAAAGAACTGCAAGCATTGGAAAAGGCAATCACATTGACACATGCATAAACTCTACTTTCTCTTTATTTCCTATTTTGTATAAGGTACAACTATCTCATGACAGCTAAAACCACAGCATTACTTGTCAGTAATAATGTGTATAGATACTCTTTCGGGGGATCCTTACATGACGACCAAAAGGTCACTGAAAGGCAGCTATGCATTAACACCTTAAATTTAAAAATAGGACTTTATAAATAACACACTAAAAGGAAGACAAAAAACAGAAAAAAAAACAAGTTGGACAAATAGAAACAAATCTCAAATTACAAAATGCAGTCATGAAAACTATATATGCAAGTGACAAATAAAAAAGAAGGCAGCTACTAGTCTTTCCTTCAGCTCACACCATCCATCTAATCGACTAAATTTATTGAGTCTACCATGTAAACAATCCAGGTTTAAAGGAGAAGCAAGCCATTGAACAACACTGATTTTCTGTGTAACACTACAGCATATTGGAGAAATAGAAGTGAAATAAAGTTACACGGTAATATAGCAAAACATATTCTCCATTTTCATGTGTGTTACCTTTATCTCAGAAATCAGATCTCCACCCACACAAGAATAATATTCATGGAGATCAATATTGGATTATGTGCCAGTGTGTGTCCAGTATTAGCTGCAACACACAAGGATAAAATTTGGTGAAACTCTTGAAATGTTCCTAAAGAAAGGAGATATTCTTCAGACAGCTGCATTGGTCATGTTGAAATGGTTTCCTTAGTAATGGTCTGTACATTTCTCAAGCTGATAATTCATGGATTGACTTTCAGATCTCCTAAGGCATCTCTGAATTAAATGAGCCTTCTCAGCTCATTGGAAATTATGTAAAATTTGGTGTCGAGTACAGACATCAAAAGGTGTCAACTTCTAGTTATACAATAAGCAAGTCAAGGGGATGTAATGAGCCACATGGTGAATATAATCAATTACATTTCATTGCATAAGTCGCTTCAGTCATGTCTGACTCTTTCTTTGTGACCTGTGGACCATAGCCTGCCAGGCTCCTCTGTCCTTCTAATTCTCCAGGCAAGAATACTGGACTGGATTTCTGTGCCCTCCTCCAGGGGATCTTCCTGACCCAGGGATTGATCCCACGTCTCCTGCATTGGCAGGTGGGTTCTTTACCTGTAGCGCCACCTGGGAAGCCCAGCCTGTGTGAGTCAAACACTACAAAAAAACTAAGAACATGGCATCTGGTCCCATCACTTCATGGCAAATAGAAGGGGGAAAGTGGAAACAGTGACAGATTTTATTCTCTTGGGCTCCAGAATCACTGTGGATGGTGACTGCAGCCATGAAATGAAAAGACTGGATGAAAAGCTATGATAAGTCTAGAGAGTATATTAAAAAGCAGAGACATCTCTTTGCTGACAAAGGTTCAGATAGTCAAAGCTATGGTTTTTCCAGTAGTCATGTATGGATGTGAGAGCTAGACCAAAAAGAAGGCTGAGCGATGAAGAATTGATGCTTTTGAACTGTGGTATTGGGACTTGAGAGTCCCTTGAACTGCAAGGGGATCTAATTAGTCAATCCTAAAGGAAATCAACCCTGAGGATTCATTGGGAGGACTGATACTGAAGCTGAAGCTCCAATACTTTGGCACTTGATGCAAGGAGCCGACTCGTTGGAAAAGACCTTGGTGCTGGGAAAGACTGAAGGCAAAAGGAGAAGGGAGTGACAGAGGGTGCAATGGTTTAATAGCATCACGCTCAATGGACTTGAATTTTGAGCAAACACCAGGAGCTGGTGAAGGACAGGGGAACCTGGTGTGCTGCAGTCCATGGGGTTGCAAAGAGTTGGATGCAACTTAATGACTGAAGAACAAGAGTCAACCTTCAAAGTTCTCATCCAGGGACTTCCCTGGTGGTTAAGACTTGGACCTTCCACTGCAGGGGGTGCTGATTCGATCCTTGGTTTTGGAACTAACATCCCATGTACCCCACAGCCAAATAATAAAAAAACTAAATAAAATCAATAAACATGGCAAAGTTCATATCACAAGAAAGAAATTCGTATCGTCTGTGAAGGTGCAGGGGTCATAACCAGACTTACTATGATCATTCTGCAACATAAATAAATGCCCATTCATTGTGTTGTCTGTCTGAAACTAATGCAAGGTTATGTGTTAATCGTACCTCAAAAAAATGGATACTGAGTACTTACAGAATAATTATGGCTACTGAAAGTGACTACTAGATATTTAGCACTTAAACCATACATTCTAACAAGTCAAGAGCAGAATCTACGAGTTCTAGGATCTCGAAGAAGCAGCAGGAAAGGGCAAATGGTGGGAAAACAGGAACCCAATGCATTAGAGATCTGTATCAACCATAGACGAATATCAAAGAAGGCTGCAATATAAAAAGACAGAACAGAATTTAGGAAGTAGAATGTGATGAAGGTGACCACCAGCATCAGGATGGTGTGGGTGGCTCTGGTCTCCGGGGCGCATCTGTGGTGCCCAGTGGGGGTGTGGATATACTGCACCCTCTGGCGGTGTCTGAGCAGGAGAAGCACCATGGAGCCACTGGACCAGACCATGAGGCCAATAAACACGGCATCAGAGATGGACCACAAATAGCTCGTACCTATTTCATCAGGTGAGGATGAACAGAACCACTTGCCTTTGGTATCAGTATAGTTGTGTGTGTCCTGAGGACCAGTGATTTTCAGGGGAGCAATGATGTGCATTAAGAGACTGAACATCCAGCAGGTGCAGCAGGAAGGACCAGTGACCTTGGGGGCCCTTCCTCTGAGCATCGCCCACTCTGCTCTCCTGGGGGTGAGAGTGAAGGACTGATAGGTGCTCAGGACGCAGGTGGAGCACAGGGCGGTGCTGCGAGCCACCCTCTGCACGTAATACACAAACTTCACCCGAGACCCGACAGGGGCTTCCTCAGAATAAAAGCTGCCATTGTGTGGGGAATGCCAGGGGACAGAAGAACCAGGAGGTTGGCCAGGGCCACGTGGGTGAGAATCATGTCTGTGGGCCTCTGGCTCCGACCAGTCAAGACTGGAGAGATGCTGCGGAAGAAAAGAATGACATTGGCCAGGGACCCTATCACCATCTGTATAAGATACGTGATTTTCAGAGCAGCCTGACTTGTGGTTCTCAGGGCATCTTTGTGAAAAAACATGGAGAGGATGTCAAGAGTGTCCTGGAGCAGAAAGAAGGCTGTGGTGGTGGTGACATCAGCTGTCTTCTTCGAGAACCAATACTGGGCAAGGATTCCCACATTTTATTTGTCCTGAAAAAAAAAAAAGAGTCTCACGGTCTAGAGAATGACTCTACCGGGATAATATAATGCAGACACCAGTTAAAGCACTCACCGTTATTTATTTGGTTTTGCTTTGTATTTCCTTTTACCTCCTGATGTTCGATCACCATGCAGGATCTACAAAGTGATGGTTATGTCTATTTTGTTCGACAGCTTTGTTGATCTAATTCACCCATTTTTGTCATTATTCACAGAAATAGAAAAAAAAATCCCCAAATTGTATGCAACCATAAAATACTCCCAAATACTCTAAACATCTTGTGAAAGAAGAACAAAACATCGAGCTTCCTCATTTCAAACTATATGTCAAATCAACAGTAACAGAAACAGTATGGTATAGGCATAAAGACAGATCAGTGGGACAGAACAGAGAGAGTGCAGAAATAAACCTATGCTCCTCTGGCTAATCAGTTTTCACAAAGGCACTAAGGATACCTAATTGTAAAAGGATAGTTTCTTTAATAAATGGTGTTTGGAAAATTGGAAATCCACATCTAAAGATAAAAACTTAAGAGACTAGACCTTACAATTCCAACCAGAAGAAAAAAATTGTAACTATGTATACAATAGGTGTTAATTAGACACACTGTGATCAACTGCAATATATGCAAACAGGAATCATAAAACTGACATAACGTTATGTCAATTATATCTCAATTTCAAAAACTGAAAAAGAAGCTGGATGCTATTTTACACCATACACAGAAATGATCTGAAATGATCGTTTAAGATTTGGATGTAAGATCTGAAACCATTAAACTCCTAGAGGAAAGAAGTAAGCTCCCTGACATTAGTCTTGGTCATAATGGTTTGGATTTGACAACAAAAGCAAAGGTAAAGGAGTGGTGTAGCGTGTAAGAGCCTCTTCAGAGCAAAGGAAATCAGGAAAATACAGCTATGCAATAGGAGACAATACTAGCAAACCACATACCCAGTAATGAGTGAATATCCAATTTGGGCAGATCCCCAAATAATCCAGTTTAAAACGGGCAAAGGAGGGTCAAAGGCTCAGAGTTTACAGCCGGTAGTCACGTAATGGCTCACCAGCAAAGAATTCGCCTGCAATGCAGGAGCTGCAGGACATGCAGTTTCGATCCCTGGTGCAGGAAGATCCTCTGGATGAGGAAAGGGCAACCCACTCCAGTACTCTTGCCTGGAGAAAATTCCGTGGACAGAGGAGCCCCGTGGCATCATGTGTGACATGGCCTTTCTTAAGAGTGCTCCATGGAACTTCCTTGGTGGCCTAGTGGTTAAGAATCTGCCTGACAAGGCAGAGGACAGGAGTTTGATCCCTGGTTCAGGAGGATCCCACATGACTTGGGGCAACTAAGCTGAGTGCCACCACTCTGAGCCCACGCTCTAGAGCCGGGAGCCTGAACTACCGAAGCCCGCAAGCCCTAGAGCCCGAGCTCCGCAGCACGAGCTGCCACCGCGGTGAGAAGCCAGTGAGCTGCAATTAGAGAAGCCTCCACTCGCAACGAAGACCCAGAGCAGCCGAAAATAAATGAAGGAATAAACAAATATTTTTAAAATTAAAAAGGGCTCCATTATTGTCCCCAGGATTGTACTTCAAACCACTGACACCCATTATCTTATGTGGACACTTTCCCATTTGATGAAGCCCATAAATTAGGTTTTACTCAAATACCTCAGCTAAATAGGATGGATTTTTTTTTTTTTAACAGCAAGGCCTTCAAACATACTTTTAAGAACTGGACTTTTCTAACAGCATCTCAGATTGAACTTACAGCTGTCCAGTTTTTTTTTTTTTCAAGTCAATTCTTGGAAGATATTTTTATATCTTTTTTTTCTTTTCTCTTTGGGAGATAATTTTGAAGAGTATAAAGGAAATGTAAGGGGGTCTGGTTGATGACTGAGAGTGAGAATTTTAAGAAAGCCACCAAGAGCAGACTATGAAGAGCTCTGAGGACTGGAATTTAATTCTACTGGCATGGGGAATGCCACAATCAGATACAACATTGAAAAGCATGAACTTGGGACTATGTGGACAGTGAGTGGGGAGGCAGAGATACCTGGGAAGATGCTGGGACCATGAGGCAAGAGGTAGCTGTGGTCTTTACCAGAGCAATGGCAGAGACATGGGGATAAAGGAAGGACTAAATCAGGGGAGATGTAATATACAGCATGATGACTATAGTTAATAATACTGTTTTGCATGTTTGAAAGTTGCTGAGAAAGATTTTTAAATCCACATCACAAGAAAAGAATTTTTTGTAATTGTATATGGTGATGGATATTAACTAGGCTTATGTAGTGATCATTTCATAATGCATACAAATATTGAATTATTTATGTTGTATATTTGAAACTAGCACATGTTATATATCAGGTATACCTCAGTATAAAAAAAATGGACTAGGAATGGGTTCAGAAAGCAGAAAGAGCAGGACATGGAGATTGGATGGGAGAATGAAGAGTCAAGGTGGGGGCCTAGATTTCCAGGTGAGGGGGATGGTGGCATCAACCACTAAGAGGGAAGACATAAGAAATATAGCTGGGGCAAGGGTGGGAAATATCTGTTAGTTTTTTTTAATAAAAATTGTTTAATTATAGAATATATTATTATTGTACAAATGTCAATACAAAAGAATTAAAATTCCTCTATTCATCCCCCCTCCCCAAAAATGGGCAAAGGACCGAACAGACATTTTTCCAAAGAAGACATACAAAGAGTTAAAAGGTACATGGGCAGGAGTTCAGTATCTCTAGTCATCAGATCAAAATTACAATGAGATAACATCTCTCACCTGTTTGTCTGTTCTCCAAAAACCAAAAGGCAACACACTGGTGAGGAGGGTGAGAGAAAGAAACACTTTACACACTGTTGGGAATGTAAACTGGTACTTCCTTGTTATGGAAGTTCCTCAGAAGTTAAAACCAGAACTCCCATACCAGCCAGCAGCCACACTTCTAGGGTAGATCCAAGGAAAAGAGACCATGATCAGGAGGAGATACCTGCACTCTGTGTTCACTGGTACATTATTACAACAGCCAAGACGTGGAAACAACCCAAGGGTCTACTGATAGAAGAACAGATAAGGACGCTGTGCTGTGTTACACACTGGAATATTTTTTCATTCAAGTTTTGTTGCTTTACAATGTCGAGTTACGTTCTACTGTACAGCAAAGTGAATCCGCTATACATATATACTTATCCACTCCTTATTAGAGTTCCCTCCCATTTAGGTCCCCACAGACCACTGAGTAGAGTTCCCTGTGCTTCCCAGTAGCTTCTTCTTGTTTGTCATTTTATACATAGGGGTTGGAGAAGGAAATGGCAACCCACTGCAGTATTTTCGCCAGGGAAATCCCATGGATGGAGGAACGTGGCGGGCTGCAGTCCATGGGGTGGCAAAGAGTCAGACACAACTGACTGCACAGTAAGCTCAGCTGCTCCAGTTAAAAAGGCTGAGGACGTTTTGCCATTCAGTTAGAGGAAAACATGGGCTACACCGACATACGTAACATAAATCCAGAGAGAATCACAGTGAAATAGCGTGGCGGGAATTCCCGAGCCGACTGCAGCAGTGAAGGAAGTGTGAAGATTGTTCTTACAGGGCACCCTTTCTCTCTGTGTTTCTGTTTATATGTGTATGTTTCTGTCACTGGATCTTATTTCAGGACTTTTCAGTTTCTAACCCAAACTCTGTACATTAATTTTCTCACCTTACATCCAGCACTAATCAATTAGGTTCAAGGAGGTCACTAGAACCTTTTATACAAAACTGAGAAGCCCGAGGCTCTGCTCATACAGGACTTGGCACCGATTCCACAGTGACCCTCTCCCTCTTCCCCTTACTGTCAGGGACCCCAGGACCCAGGATTTGCAGTGAACTCACGGCCCTGGTCCCACTCAGATACACACCCCAGCACGTTCCCCTCTTCCACCTGCCAGCCAGGGCATGGACAGGCAGCTCAGGACAAGGCAGGGGAGCACCTGTCCCGCCCAAGGTGCTGACAATGCAGCTCTGAGCTCCTCTCCCGCTGAGAGCCGGCTCTCCTGTTTCCTGCCCTGAGACTGAACACAAGGGAGCACTCACCTGCCTGCACTCAGCTCCACACGCTGTGCAGGGAAGTGTCAGTCAGGATGGGCCCCAGTTATAGGGGCAGGACCCCTGGGCCCGCTCTCCCCACAGAGGAGCCATTATCATGTCATCTGGAGCGGAGGTGACACTGTCTGCATGGAGAGTCTGGGGCGTCTCCAGTGAGGGGCAGATCTTACCCCCGGTGCTCGTCACCCTCACCCACGCCTGGGGACTAGGGACAACTGGCTGTTACTGAGAAGGTCCATGCGAGCAGCTGAGCAGAGGGCAGGGAGAGTTTTCTGTGTTCCCTGTGGGAGAGCCCAAGTTTACAATGAAAGTCACAGCCGGGGGAGGGACACTCACAGAGCACCCAGGCTCCCTTCACTGTTTCCCGGTGGGCATTTTCCTTCATGGCCTCACTCTTCCAAACTGTTCCAAAGTGTGTTCTCACTGATCATCAGCATGGGATCTGGAGGCTGGGTTTTCTTCTAAGTTTAAGTTTCACTACACTTTCTATATATGGTCTTGGTCTGTTTAATCTGGAAAATAATCTCTTTGAAGCCGGTGTTTCCCTCCTCCCAGTCCTCAGGTCTCCCTTGTGTCCACATGACTCTATAAGGAGATTATAATTTGTTCTAAGTCACCCATGGATCCTCCCCTAGAGTTTCTCATTGGACCACCAGCCTGTCTCTAGGTTCTGAGCCATTTGAGTTGGATAGGAGATAAAATAGACTTTGTCAAGAGACAAAGAAGAACACTACATAATGAGTAAGGGACAAGTGATCATTTGAAGAAAAAGATATAATAATTTTAAATATATATGCACCAACATTTGTTGTGCAGTTGCTAAGTAGTGTTTGACTCTTTGCAACCCGATGAACTATAGCACATCAAGGCTTCCTTGTCCTTTGATATTGCCAAGAGTTTGCTCAAGTTCATGTCCGCTGAGTTGGTGATGTCATCCAACCATCTCATCCTCTGTTGTCCCCTTCTCCTCCTGCCCTCAATCTTTTGCAGCATCGGGGTCTTTTCCATTGAGTTGGCTCTTAGCATCAGGAGGACAAAGTATTGTACCTTCAGCTTCAGCATCAGTCCTTCTGATGAATATTCAGGGTTTATTTCCTTCAAGATGGACTGGTTTGCACTCTCTGCTGTCAAAGGGACTCTTAAGAGTCTTCTCCAGCACCACAATTCAAGCATCAATTCTTCACAGGAGCACCTCAAAGTATAAGTCAAATATTGATAGACATACAGGGAGAAATCAACAGAAACACAGTCATAGGAGGGGATTTCAACTTTCCACTTACATCAGTAAGTAGATCACCCAGGCAGAAAATGAAGAAGGAAGCACAGACTGAAAATAACACATTGGACCTTCAAGTCTGTGGTTGCTATATATTGAGCATCCATACAAAAGCAGCAGAATACACAATGTTTTTAATGCTATGTAGGTTGTTCTACAGGAGGGTCACAGGCTGGGTCATAAAGCAAGCCTCAGTAAAGTTAAGAAAGTTGAAATGATCTCAAAAGTCTTTTCCAATTGCAGTGCTATGAGATGAAAATCAACTACAAGGAAAAGCCTGAAAAAAAAAATGGGGATACTAAACAACATGTTACTGAAAAACCGATGGTTTGCTGAAGAAATGAAGGAGGAAATGAAAAATCCTAGAGACAAGTGAAATGAAAGCATGAGGATGAGAAACCTATGGGGTGCAGCAAAAGCAGTTCTAAGAGGGAAGTTGATACAGATACAAGCCGCAAAAGTAGAAAAAAAAAACTCAGCTAAACAACCTAATATTACACCTAAAGCAACTTGAGAAAGAAGGACAGCAAAACCCAAAGTTAAAAAGAAAGAAATCATAAAGATCACAGCAGAAATAAATAAAATGGAGAGGAAAATAAGTGATAGAGGAGATCAATGAAATTAAAAGCTGGTTCCTTGAAAAGATAAAACAAGATTGATTAACCTTTAGCCAGACTCGTTAAGAAAAAAAGGGAGAGATCTCAATCAATAAAATCCAAAAAGAAAAATGAGAAAGTACAACCAACGCCCCCAGAAACATAAAAAATCTTAAAAGACCACTTGGGTCTATAAAATGGAAAACATGGAAGAAATGGACAAATCCCTAGAAAGGTACAACTTGCCACGACTGAACCAGGAACAAATAAAAAATATGAACAGACCAAATACCACAGGGTCCAAAGAAAAGACAAAATAAAACACAAGAATAGTAAGATAGAACAAACAGAAAATAGATCCCAAGCTGCTGTTTGCAAGGATGAAAGTGAAATATTCAAGTGACAAATATGAAGAGGAAAGCCTCTAGTCTGTCCTTCCAATTATTGTGTCTGCCTAAATAATAAAACTTAATGATGGTCGACTATGTAAAGAAAATCCAGGTTTAGAGGAGAAGGTAATATAGAAAAAGACCTTCTTTACTTTTCAGATTTCTTATCTTCACTAGGAAATAACATCTCCACGCACCATGGATTAATATCTAATGAGATCAATAACTGAATTATGGGCTAATGTATGCCAGGTATTACCCACAACTAATGGAGATAAAATTTGTGGAAACTCTTGAAATGATCCACAAGAAAAGAATATTCTTTCAGAAAGCTGCCATGGTCAAGGGTGACTGGCTTCCTCAATAATAACCTGTGTCTTTTCTAAGCAGATAATTTCATGGATTGACTTTCAATCCCCCAAGTTAGCACCTGCATTAAATTAACCTTCTTTGTTCATTGGGTTTTACATACAAATGTCAACAGGCATCTACAGCTTGTTACAAAATAAATAAGTCATGGGAGTGGGATGTCCAGATGGTGACTATAGTTCATCACACTGCATTGCATTTGTACCATGTGGAGGGAGGGTTGCACAGACGGTAAAGGAGAATTGTGGGGATCATTTTGCAACACATACAAGTATCCATATGGTGTAATATTATGTATTAATTATGTCTAATATAACAAGTATCTGTGTGGTATGATATTACATATTAATTATGACTAATATAACAAGTATCCATATGGTATAATATTAACGTATTAATTATGACTAATGTAATGTTACTTATTCATTATGACTCAATTAAAAAACTTGGTACTGTTTAGTTACAGGATAATTTCTGTTATAATTCAAGCTGTCTGCTAAATACGATAAATTTAAGGTGAGAACTTTAGTCATACCTGCTAACAACTCAAGAGCAGATCCTAGCAGTTCTAGGATCCTTCAGGAGCAGCAGGAAGGGAGAAATGGTGGAAAAACAGGAAACCAAGACATCAGAGGTCTGTATCAACCATTGTTGAAAATCAAAAAAGGCAGTGATATAAAAAACAAGAATAGAAGTCACCACGTAGAAGATGATGAAGGTGACCACCAGCATCAGGATGGTGCGGGCGGCTGTGGTCTCTGGGGAGCATCTGTGGTGCCCAGTGCGGGTGTGGATATACCGCAGCCTCTGGTGGTGTCTGTGCAGGAGAAGCACCGTGGAGCCGCTGGACCAGACCACGAGGCCAATAAACACAGCATCCGAGGTGGACCACAGGACGACAATCCCTGCACTGGGACTGGAGGATGAGCAGAACCAGTCGCCCTGTGCATCAGTATAATTGTGTCTGTTCGGTGAAGCAGTGATTTTCACAGGAACATAAATGTACATTAAAACACTGAATACCCAACAGGTGCAGCAGAAAGAACCTGTGACCCTGGGGGCTCCTCCCTGAGCAATGACCTCCCTTCTCTCCCAGGGTTGAGAGTGAAGGACTGATAGGTGCTCAGGACGCAGGTGGAGCACAGGGTGGTGCTGTGAGCCACCCTCTGTATGAAATACACAAACTTACACCCGAGAGGAGACAGGGGCTTCCTTGAAGTGAAAGTTGCCATTGTGTGGGGGATCCCCGAGGAGAGAAGAACCAGGAGGTTGGCCACAGCTATGTGGGTGAGAATTGTGTCTGTGGGTCTCTTCTTGTGTCCAGACAAGATAGGAGAGAGGTGGTAGAAAAAAAGGATGACATTGGCCAGAGACCCAACCCCCATCTGTAAGAGATACATGGTTTTCAGGGCTGTCTGGCTTGCGGTCACACGGACATCTCTCTCCAAAGACGTGGGGTGGCTGTCAGAGTGGCCTGGAGCGGAGGAGAGGCTGGGCAGTGATGACATCAGCAGTCTTCTCCCGGAACCAACTAGGAAAGGGAGTCTCACCCTTCAACTCTCTTGGGAAAAAAAGACACTTTCATACTCCAGAGAAATGGCTTCACCTGCAGAACATACATTTAGCATTAGGTATACCTTTCACCATCACAGACTGTTATTTACTCCTATTGACTCGTATCCCTGTTCTCCACACGTGTGTGAGCAAGGTCCGTGAACATAGGACCCATGTCTGTCTCATTCAACAACATTGTTGACCCATAATAATTTTTAAAATATGTAACAAGTATATGAATAAGTGTGGAGAAGGTAATGGCACCCCACTCCAGTACTCTTGCCTGGAAAATTCCATGGACAGAGGAGCCTGGAAGGCTACAGTCCATGGGATCGCTGAGGGTCGGACACGACTGAACGACTTCACTTTCACTTTTCACTTTTATGCATTGGAGAAGGAAATGGCAACCCATTCCAGTGTTCTTGCCTGGAGAGTCCCAGGGACGGGGGAGCCTGGTAGGCTGCCGTCTATGGGGATACACAGAGTCAGACACGACTGAAGTGACTTAGCAGCAGCATATGAATAAGTGACAGGGATAAAGACACACTCTACCCCTTTAGAATTCACGGTCATCTTGCTTATTACAAGAATGTGTCGGGTGATGTCACCAACATGGCAACACAGGAGGCTCCTTCCTCCCACAGACACAGCGAAAACACACGTGAATCAACTCCTTTGAGAGAAATGCAGAATGACTTGTACACTGAATGACTTGTACACATTGGATGAGTTAGAGATCACCCCACGTCAAAGTGGGTGGGAAATTCTGGGACACCTGCTCACTATGAACCCCACCCCCAGCACAGTGCCTCCCAACCACAATGAAACCCCCAATGCCTTGCTTCTCTGTCAAGGATCTGAACCTCATACCAGCATGCTAACTTCTAAAAATTAATTTATTTTAATTGGAGGCTAATAACTTTACAATATTGTGGTGGTTTTTTGTATGCATTGACATGAATCAGCCATGGGTGTACATGTGTCCCCCATCCTGAACCGCCCCCCCAGGGCTGTCCCAGTGCATCAGCTTTGAGTGCCCTGTTTAATGCATCAAACTTGGACTGGCGATCTATTTCACATACAGTAATATACCTGTTTCAATGCTATTCTTTCAAGTCATCCCACTCTCGCCTTCTCCCACAAAGTCCAAAAGTCTGTTCTTTACATCTGTGTCTCTTTTGCTGTCTCACATATAGGGTCGTCGTTACCATCTTTCTAAATTCCATATATATGTGTTAATATACTGTATTGGTGTTTTTCTTTCTGACTGACTTCACTCTGTATAACAGGCTCCAGTTTCATCCACCTCATTAGAACTGATTCAAATGCATTATTTTTAATAGCTGAGTAATACTCCATTGTGTATATGTACCACAGCTTTCTTATCCATTCATCTGCTGATGGACATCTAGGTTGCTTCCATGTCCTGGCTATTGTAAACAGTGCTGCAATGAACATTGGGGTGCACGTGTCTCTTTCAATTCTGGCTTCCTCGGTGTGTATGCCCAGTAGTGGGACTGCTGGGTTGTATGGCAATTCTATTTCCCATTTTTTAAGGAAACTCCACACTGTTCTCCATAGTGGCTGTACTAGTTTGCATTCCCACCAACAGTGTAAGAGGGTTCCCTTTTCTCCACACCCTCTCCAGCATTTATTGCTTGTAGACTTTTTGATAGCAGCCATTGACCGGCATGAGATGGTACCTCATTGTGGTTTTGATTTGCATTTCTCTGATAATGAGTGATGTTGAGCATTTTAACTTTAAAGGCTGGCATCAGAGGAAGAGGCCCTCAGAACAGTTAGTTCTGGTAGCCAATGTGGGTGGGCATTGCGGAGCCCCACAGGACTAAGAAAATAAAAGAGCGGTGGTGAAATGGACCTACTGGCACTCCCCGTGGCCTCATCCTCAGGCCCAGTGCAGCGGGAGTAGGCTTGGACACCTGCCATCTCATCTGAGTTGGGCAGCACACACTATCCACGGCTGCCTGAAGCTCTGGCGTCTAACCCTGCACCCAGCGGCTGACTGGGGTGCTCTTGGGGGACTGAAGGAGCACGTGGACACTGTTTCCACATTCTCACTATGGCTTGATCCAAACATAAAATCAAGCCTCCAGCATCTGCCTGAAAAGGGCCTATCCACACATCTTAGGCCCCAACCTTTGTGGCCAGCCCCCAAAGGGTGGACCCTCCAATCACCTTGCCCCAACAATCAAGGGTACTCAGCCTGCTTGAGTCCCACAGGACTATGTAATACAAAAAAATCAGTTTTCACTGGTCACATAGACCTAAAGAGAAGGGATGGAAAAGACAGTTCAGGGAAATGGAAGAGAACTAGGAGTAATTGTAATCATCTCAGACAAAATAGACTGTAAGCCAAAGCATGTGACAAGAGACAAAGGCGGCCATTCCATAACAACAGGCTTAGCAGTTCATCAAGGAAACAGAACACTGTAAGTGTCTATAAGCCCAAACTGGGAGCACTGCAACATATGAAGCATCTGTTAACAGAAATCAAGGGGGAAATAGACAACCATACGATAACAATGTGGACATCAATCCCACACTCTCAGCAACAGAAAATCATATAGAAAATCTATAAAGAATCACTGGATTTAAACTACATATGCGATCAGATGTACTTAACCATCCAGCAGCAGCAGAAAATAGTCTTCTCAAGCGTATGTGGACCATTCTCCGTGTGAGTCGTGAGAAGACTGAAGACTGAAGTCATTTCAGGCATCTTTTTCAACCACACTGATATGAAACTTCAAAACAGTTGTTAGAGGAAAATAGGATAAGTCACTAACAGGTGGAGATTAAACTTCATGGATGAAATGAAAAATCAAAACAGAAAAAGTTTTCGGAGAAATCAAAGTGGAAATACAAGATAACAAAACTTCTGGAAAGCAGTTTAAGAGCCGAACTGATAGCAATGAATGTCTATATGAACAATTAATTGTAATCATCTCAGACAAAATAGACTGTAAGCCAAAGCATGTGACAAGAGACAAAGGCGGCCATTCCATAACAACAGGCTTAGCAGTTCATCAAGGAAACAGAACACTGTAAGTGTCTATAAGCCCAAACTGGGAGCACTGCAACATATGAAGCATCTGTTAACAGAAATCAAGGGGGAAATAGACAACCATACGATAACAATGTGGACATCAATCCCACACTCTCAGCAACAGAACAATCATATAGAAAATCTATAAAGAATCACTGGATTTAAACTACATATGCGATCAGATGTACTTAACCATCCAGCAGCAGCAGAAAATAGTCTTCTCAAGCGTATGTGGACCATTCTCCGTGTGAGTCGTGAGAAGACTGAAGACTGAAGTCATTTCAGGCATCTTTTTCAACCACACTGATATGAAACTTCAAAACAGTTGTTAGAGGAAAATAGGATAAGTCACTAACAGGTGGAGATTAAACTTCATGGATGAAATGAAAAATCAAAACAGAAAAAGTTTTCGGAGAAATCAAAGTGGAAATACAAGATAACAAAACTTCTGGAAAGCAGTTTAAGAGCCGAACTGATAGCAATGATTTGTGAATTTGGCTCCAGACCACAGCAATAAAGTCAATATCATGAAAAAGCCGATCGCGCACATTTTCGGCTTCCCAGTGCACATAAAGGTTATATTTGAGATTGCAGTCATCGTCCTGGTGCATAGACAAGCCTCCTACATAAGTTCTCATTCAGCCTCAGAGCACCTAAAGATAAAGCAAACGTTGCTGGACCGAAAGTGAGAAACAGTCACAGTGGGGACTGCAATACCCCTGCTTTCATCAGACAGAAAGTCAACATGGAAATGCTGGGCTGAGCTACACATCAGAACAGCTGAGCCTCATAGACATAACCTGACCCATCTACCCATCAGCAGCAAAATACACATCCTTCTCAAAAGCATGCAGAACACTCACCAGATCAGAGCACGAGTTCGGACCGAAACAGGTCTTTTTTAAAAAGCCTTTATCAAATTTGTTATAATATTGCTTCTTCTTCTTTTTTTTTTTTTTACATTTTTTTTTTGGCCAAGAGGCATGTGGGATCATAACTCCTCAACCAGGGGTTGAACCCACATCCCCTACATTGGAAGGCAAAGTCTTAACTAGTGGGCCACCAGGGAAGTCCCCCAAACAAGTCTTTAACAGATTTAAGATGAAATCACATAAAGTATCTTTTCCAAATACAGTGATATGAAACAAGCTGCCAAGAACGGCAGGAGAGCTGGAACATTCACAGATACCGGGAGATGAACAACTGCTCCAGAACAAACTGTGGTCAAAGAAAAACCCAAAGGCATTTTTGGACAACCATGGATGGAAACACACAAACTGAAATTCTAGGGTTCAGCACTAGCTTCTCTAAGAGACGTTTTCACAACAGATGCCTAGATTAAGGAAAAGAAGATTCTAATAATCAAGCTAACTTTTTACCACAAGGAACCAAACAAGACAAAACCCAAACTAAGGCAAAAGTTAGCAGCTACAAGGAAATAAGGGAGAACAGAGTGGAAATAAAAGAAATAAGGGCCAGAAAAGCAATACACCCATGGCTGATTCATGTCAATCTATGGCAAAAACCACTACAATCTTGTAATTAGCCTCCAATTAAAATACATTAATTTTAAAAAATAGACATAAAAACAATAGAAAAGACCAAGGAAACCATGAGCTGGCATTTGGAAAGATGAACATTCCCCTCGTCACGGAGCACCTGCAGCAACGTGAGGAGGAAAGAGTGACTTCGGGCACCTCAGGCGTTTCTAACCCCAGGGCCACCCTCGCTCCTTTTCCCACCAGAGCGGAGGCATTCCTTCCCCTCAAAGTGGGAAACGTGTCCTGGCCTCACCTCCTAGCTCCTAGTCGCTCTGCTTCCTGGGGCCCCTCTTCCCGCCACTTCAATGGTCTTGTCCTTCAGGCTCAGCCTCCTGGCTTCACCTGCTCAGAGTCACCTCAGGAGCCTCTGCACCCACAGGTGCGTGGGGACTAGACTGGGAAGGTCATTCTCTCACTGTAACAGGACAAGCTGGAAGCAACCTTCCTTAGAAAAAAAGCAGAGAACCCCAGAGCCCTATTTTCCAGCCCCTTTTCTGATGACACAGCTCTGCTTTTATAAAAGACAATTTAAAGGCAGTTCTGTCTCTCCTTTGGTTCTGAGCACTTTCTGCTACAATAGCTTCCTCATACTGTCTTGGTTTTCTTTTCTTTTGTTACTTCTGTGAATAAAACTGCTTAGAATACAGTGGAAGCAGCAGGAATTAATTCTGTTGTGTTGACAGAGGAGTGTGTAACTCATCACAGGTGAGCCCTGAAATCAGAGCTGGTGTGTATAGCCCAGTGCTGAGGTAGAGCTGAGAATGTGTGGGGACTAGACTGGGAAGGTCATTCTCTCACTGTAACAGGACAAGCTGGAAGCAACCTTCCTTAGAAAAAAAGCAGAGAACCCCAGAGCCCTATTTTCCAGCCCCTTTTCTGATGACACAGCTCTGCTTTTATAAAAGACAATTTAAAGGCAGTTCTGTCTCTCCTTTGGTTCTGAGCACTTTCTGCTACAATAGCTTCCTCATACTGTCTTGGTTTTCTTTTCTTTTGTTACTTCTGTGAATAAAACTGCTTAGAATACAGTGGAAGCAGCAGGAATTAATTCTGTTGTGTTGACAGAGGAGTGTGTAACTCATCACAGGTGAGCCCTGAAATCAGAGCTGGTGTGTATAGCCCAGTGCTGAGGTAGAGCTGAGAATGAGCTGCTTAGAGGCATCGTCATGAGCTGGGGGCAACGGGACTAAGGGAGCCTGGAATAAGGTCCCGGGTGGAGATGGTCTGAGAAAAAGGGCAGGGGGACTCCTTCCCCTGCAAGCATAGATCTGTGAGGTCTGCTATAATGAGCAGAGCCCTTGTTAACAACAGGGAGGACCTTGGTGACTGGATCGTCCAAGGCTTGGCACACATTCCAGAGACCACATCCCTCCTCTCGTCTTTAGAGACTCCAGGGCACAGGGATCTGTGGTGGACCACCCGGCTCTGCTCCCGGCCTGAGACGCTCCCCGGCTCACAGCCACCCTCCACCCAGCAGAGCATGGATGAGGATGCTCAAGTGAGGCCATGTTGCCCCTGTCCTGCCCAGTGTGAGTTAAGTCTTAAGTCCCTCTCCTGCTGGAGGCAACGTCTCTCCCAGTTTTTGCCCTGAGATTGAACAGAAGGAAGCACTCACCTGGCTGGTCTTTGCTTCAGAGCTCTGTGCAGGGACGTGTCACTCAGGATGAGCCCCGAGCACCTGAGATCATGGTTATAGGGACGGTGTTTCTAACCTTGGTCTGTCCACAGAGAGTCCATTATCACGTCACCTGCTGTGTGAGTGACACTGACCTCATGGGGAGTCTGGGGCGTTTCCCGTGAGGAGCTAATTTATCCCCAGTGTAAATTGTCTTCCTCCTTGGGTGATTAGGGACAGCTTTTGGCAATCAGTGAAAACACCCGGATGGGCAGCCAACTAGCTGGCAGAAAACTTTTCTGTATTCCTTGTGGGAAAAGGGAATTCAGAATCAAAGTTGTCATTGGGTATTATAGGGACACTTTAAGGTGCATCAGTAATGTTTTTAAACTATACTTGGAATTGGGGTTATTCCTCAAAGCATTATATATATTTGCTCTTTTGTCAGGTTTTAATATATTTTATTTTGGCAACAGTTGTTTGAGATTTAATTCACACACCATATACCTTATCCATTTAAAGCATGCCACTCAATGATCTTAGTTTCTTCAGAGTTGTGGTCTCTGTTGCTGCTGTTTAGTGGCTAAGGGGTGTTCGCTCTTTGTGACCCCGTGGACTCTAGCCCACCAGGCTCCTCTGACAACGGGATTTCTCAGGCAAGAATACTGGAGTGGGTTGCCATTCCCTCCTCCAGGGATACTTCCCAACCCAGGGATCAAACCCACATCTCCTGCACTGCGGGCGGAATCTTAACCATGGAGCCACTAGGGAAGCCCCTAAAACTGCACTCAGTTTTAGGAAATTTTCGTCAATGTGAAAAGAAAGCCCACATCCTTCATTTTTGTGTTTGTCTGTTTCAGATGTTTCATGAAACTTTTTATTCTGTATTGAAGCACAGACAGTTAGCAATGCTGTGAGTTTCAGGTGGATGGGGGCTCAGTCAAAGCTACTCCGTGCGTCCATTCTCCCTCGGACTCCCCTCCCGTCCGGGCTGCCGCGACACGCACTGCATTTGCATGTCTCCACAGCAATCAGCATTGCCACTGGACCCCAGGGCGGTGTGCCTCTAACTTTATTTACAGCGTGCTGAGGGACTTCCCTGGACCCCAGGGCGGTGTGCCTCTGACTTTATTTGCAGCATTCTGAGGGACTTCCCTGGCAGTCCAGTGCTGGGACACTGTGCTTCAGCGCAGGAGGCCCAATTTCCATCCCCGGTTGGAGAACTAAGATTCCGTACATCACGCGGCCAGAACAAAGTTTCTTGGTTGGGCTGGGGTGGGGGTGGCATCATCACCCCCGTGTACGGAAACTCAGTAGTGTGCATTCAGCCCAGCTTGGTGGCCTGTTCTGTAAGCCCCGCCTCTTCCGGCTTGGCATGGGGGCCACTGATTTGGGGCCCGGGACACGGCCTCCAGGGATGCACATGTCTTCGTGTCTGTCGCCGTGATGGACTCTGACGGCTTCCACCCGCTCAGCCAGGGCACCTGTGCTCTGAGCTGATGCGTGTGAAGGTGGTGCACGTCTGCCTGTAGACCAGCCGCCCTAGCCTGACCTTCCCCGTGAGCCCCCATTTTTGAATTAATGTATTTATTTTAATTGGAGGCTAATTACTTTACAATTTGTGGTGGATTTTGCCATACATTGACATCAATCAGCCATGGGTGTACCTGTGTTCCCCATCCTGAACCCCCCTCCCACCTCCCTCCCCATCCCATCCCTCAGGGTCATCCCAGTGCACCAGCCCTGAGCACCCTGTCCCATGCATCGAACTTGGACTGGCGATCTGTTTCACACATGCTAATATGCATGTTTCAATGCTATTCTCTCAAATCACCCCACCCTCGCCTTCTCCCAGAGTCCAGAAGACTGTTCTTTACATCTGTGTCTCTTTTGCTGTCTCGCATATAGGGTCATCATTACCATCTTTCTAAATTCCATATATATGTGTTAACATACTGTATTGGTGTTTTTCTTTCTGACTTACTTCACTCTGTATAAGTGAAGCCCCAGTTTCATCCACCTCATTAGAACTGATTCAAATGCATTTTTAATAGCTGAGTAACAATAAACTGGAAAATTCTGAAAGAGATGGGAATACCAGACCACCTGACCTGCCCCTTGAGAAATCTATATACAGGTCAGGAAGCAACAGTTAGAACTGGACATGGAACAACAGACTGGTTCCAAATAGGAAAAGGAGTACATCAAGGCTGCATATTGTCACCCTGCTTATTTAACTTATATGCAGAGGACATCATGAGAAACGCTGGGCTAGAAAAAGCACAAGCTAGAATCAAGATTGCCAGGACAAATATCAATAACCTCAGATATGCAGATGACACCACCCTTATGGCAGAAAGTGAAGAAGAACTAAAAAGCCTCTTGATGAAAGTGAAAGAGGAGAGTGAAAAAGTTGGCTTAAAGCTCAACATTCAGAAACGAAGATCATGGCATCTGGCCCCATCACTTCATGGGAAATAGATGGGGAAACAGTGGAAACAGTGTCAGACTTTATATTTTTGGGCTCCAAAATCACTGCAGATGGTGACTGCAGCCATGAAATTAAAAGACTCTTACTCCTTGAAAGGAAAGTTATGACCAACATAGATAGTGTATTAAAAAGCAGAGACATTACTTTGCCGCTAATGTCCATCTAGTCAAGGCTATGGTTTTTCCACTGATCATGTATGGATGTAAGAGTTGGACTGTGAAGAAGGCTGAGTGCCAAAGAATTGATGCTTTTGAACTGTGGTGTTGGAGAAGACTCTTGAGAATCTCTTGGACTACAAGGAGATCCAACCAGTCCACCCTAAAGGAGATCAGTCCTGGGTGTTCGTTGGAAGGACTGATGCTGAAATTGAAACTCCAATACTCTGGCCACCTCATGCGAAGAATTGACTCATTGCAAAAGACCCTGACGCTGGGAGGCAGGAGGAAAAAGGAACGACAGAGGATGAGATGGCTGGATGGCATCACTGACTCGATGGACGCGAGTCTGAGTGAACTCCAGGAGTTGGTGATGGTCAGGGAGGCCTGGCGTGCTGCGATTCATGGGGTCACAAAGAGTTGGACACGACTGAGCGACTGAACTGAACTGAATATTCCATCGTGTATATATACCACAGCTTCTCATCCATTCGTCTGCCGATGGACATCTAGGTTGCTTCCGTGGCCTGTTGGAGGATAAGTGCTTTACAGCGTTGTATTGGTTTCTGCCATGAACAGTGTGAGTCAGACGTAGGTATGTGTGTCCCCTCCCTCGTGAGCCCGCTTCCCTCCGCTCCTCTGCTGTGGGTCATCGCCGAGATGCGCTCCCTGCGCTGCGGCCCGTGCACTGCGCAGCTTCCCCTGCCATCTGACACGGGCGCACATTCGCCAGTGCCGCCCTCTTCCGCTTCCCCTGCCCGCCCACAAGTCTGCGCTCTACGTCTGCCGCTCTATTCCTGCCCTGAAACAGGCTCATCTGTACCATGTTTCAAGATTCCATGTATATGTGTGTGTTAATACACTATGTTTCTCTTTCTCTTTCCGACTTACTTCACTCTGTACAACAGGCTCTAGGTTCATCCACCTCAGTTCAGCTGACTCACGTTCGGGAACCCCTATCTCACTGTACCTGGGGGGCAGGGCGACCGCCAGCTCTGTGCTATTTATACAGTAGGTCTTATTAGTTATCTGCTTGTATACAGCACTATGGAAAATCAAGTAGATTTGAAATTACTTCTAATCAATTCTATTAAAAATAAAAACAAGCCAGAGGCATTTAACTCATTAGTGTTTAAAAGGAGATTATCCATTGCTAAGTATACTTTTATTGTTGGTCACATTTTATTACCTTTTCATACACTTTAATAGGAAAAACTGTAAGTAAAATAACGGTACTTTTAGATAAACATTGAAATAACTCACTCATATTAAAACAAATTCCATAAAAGTTAAAGGAAATTCTTCACCCAAAAGGTAAGTTACACCAAAGAGGAAAAAAACTTAAAAAAAAAAAAAAAACTACAATCATTGGAAAATGTAATCATATTGATACATGCATAAACTATACCTCTTCATTGCTTTTTTGGTATAAGACACAACCAGTTCATGACAGAGAAAACGCATAGCATTGTCAATAATAACATATGCCTGCATGCTAAGTTGCTTCAGTTATGTCCAGCTTTTTGTGACCCACTAGACTGCAGCCCACCATGAGATTCTCCGGGCAAGAATACTGGAGTGGGCTGTTGTGCCCTCCTCCTCCAGATCTTCCCTGCCCAGCGATCGAACCCGCGTCTCTCACATCTCTTGCGTTGGCAGGTGGCTTTGAAATAGACACACTACTTGGGAATCCATTCATGATGGCTGAAACATCACTGGAAAATAGCCACACCTTAAATTTTAAAATGGGACGTAAATAATCACACTCTAAAAAGACAGCAAAAAAAAACCCAACAAAACCACAGAAAAAATAGATTGGACAAATAGAAACAAACCTCAGGTTGCAAATTGCAATCAAAACTATATATTCAAGCAACAGATTTTTTAGAAAAAGCAACTTCTGGTCTGACCTTCAGATTACATGATTCATCTAATCAATTAAGTTTACTGAGGGGCCACCATGTAAACAATCCAGGTTTAAAGGAGAAGCAAGCCATTGAACAGCATGGATTTTCTGTGTGACACTACAGCATCCTGGAAATTAACAGTGAAATAAAGTTACAGGTCATATAGAAGAACACATTCTCTATTTTCATGTCCGTTATCTTCATCTCAGAAGTCAAATCTCTGCCCACACAAGACTAATATTTACGGAGACCTGTATTAGATTGTGTGCCAGTATTTCAGGCATCAGCCACAGCACATGGAGATAAAGTTTGTGGAAACTCTTCAAACGTTCCTGAGAAAGGAGGTTTCTTTCAGACGGCCGCATCGGTCAAGATGGAAATCGTTTCCTCAATAATGGTTGATAGGTTTTTCGAGCAGATGATTTCGTGGATGGACTTTCAGCTCTCCTAAGGTTTCACTGGTATCCAGTGAATCTTCTCAATTCAGTGGACTTTATGTAGAAATGTGGTACTGAGTGCTCCGCTGCTCATTCGTGTCTGACTCTTTGCAATCCCATGGACAGAGGAGCCTGGCAGGCTACAGTCCATGGCATTTTTCAGGCAAAAATACTGGAGTGGGTTGCCATTTCCTCCTCCAGGGTACTGAGTGCAAACATTAAAAGGTATCAGCTTCTAGTTATAGAATAAACAAGTCAAGGAGGTGTAGTGTACCTCGTGGGAATACAATCATATTCATTACATACTTGAGAAATGCTAAGAGACTTGACCTTCAAAGTTCTTCTGATGGGGACTTCCCTGGCAGCCCAGTGGTTGAGACTTCAAGCTTCCATTGCTGGGGTACAGGCTCAATCCCTGGTCTGGGAACCAAAATCCCACATGTTGCACAGCCAAATAATAACCAAAAACTAACTAAATGTGGCAAAATTCTGATCACAAGAAAACAATTCAAATCATCTGTGAAGGTGGAGAGATGGTAACTAGACTTACTGTGATCATTTTGGATACCAATATCCATTCATCATGTCGTCTATCTGAAATTAATATAATGGTACATCTATTGACAGTGAATGATACTGAGGACTTACAGAATAGTTACAATTATTATTGAAGGTGTCTACTAGATACTTAGCGCTTTATCCATTCACTCTGACAACCAAGAGCAGAACCTCGGCATTCTAGGATCCCTCAGGAGCAGCAGGAAGGGGGAAATAGTGGGGAAACAAGAAGCCAAGACGTGCGAGACCTAGAGCAACCACAGGCGAAAATCTGAAGAGGCGCTGATATGGAAGACTAAACTGTAATTCAGCAGGTAGAAGGTGACGAAGGTGACCAGGAGCATCAGGATGGTGTGGGCGGCTCTGGTCTCCGGGGGGCATCTGTGGTGCCCAGCGGGGGTGTGAAGATTCTGCGCCCTCTGGCTGTGTCTGAGCAGGAGAAGCACCGTGGAGCCGCTGGACCAGACCATGAGAGTAATTAACACAGCGTCAGAGACGGACCACAAGTAATGTAAGCCTATGACATTACCTGAGGCTGAGCAGAACCACTTGCCTTGGGAATCAGTATAGTTGTGGGTGTCCTGAGGACCAGTGATTTTCACAGGAACGTAGATGTACATTAAGAGACTGAACATCCAGCAGGTGCAGCAGGAAGGGCCAGTGACCTTGGGGGCCCTTCCTCTGAGCATCGCCCACTCCGCTCTCCCGGGGCTGAGAGTGCAGGACTGGCAGGTGCTCAGGACGCAGGTGGAGCCCTGGGCGGTGCTGAGGGCCACCCTCTGCACGTAATACACAGACTCACACCCGAGGCTGGACAGGGGCTCCCTTGACACAAAAGCTGCCATTGTGTGGGGAATGCCCGGGGAGAGAAGAACCAGGAGGTTGGCCAGGGCCACGTGGGTGAGAATGGAGTGTGGAGGCCTCTGGCTGTGGCCCAGCAAGACTGGGGAGGTGCTGTGGAGCAGAAGGATGGCATTGCCCAGCGCCCCAGCTCCCGTCTGTGTCAGACGCATGGTCTCCAGGGCTGCCTGGCCTATGGTTCTCAGGGCCTCTCCGTGAAAAGACATGCGGAGGGCTCCGGAGTGGCCTGGAGCAGGCAGGAGACTCTGCAGATAGAGGCACCAGCCGTCTTCTTACGCAGCCGACAGTGGACAAGGGTTCCCACATTTTATTTCTCCTGAAAGAGAAGACGCTGTCATAGTCCAGAGAAGTGACTTTAACTGGATAACGTGTTCCTGATACCAGTTAACTCATCCACTGTTATTATTTTATATTTTTTAATTTACTTGTACTTAAATTTTTTAAATTGGGGGTTAATTGCTTTACAACGTTTTGATAGTTTCTGCTGTAGAACAATGTGAATCAGATATAAGTATACATACATACATATATATATATATATCTCCCCTCCCTCTTGAGCCTCCCCCATCTCCCAGCTGTGCCCCTTGAGGTCATGACAGGGCACCAAGCTGAGCTCCCCATGCTATGCAACCGCTTTCTATTTGTTTTCATATCCTGATCGCCTACCTCCACGTAAGGGCTGTCCATCAGCTTTGGAAACATGTCTGCCTTCTTAAGTCCTGTCCATCAGCTTTGGAAACATGTCTGCCTTCTTCAGCTACACTGTTGGCTTAGTTCAACCATTTTCAGTGTCATTCTCAGAAACAGGAAAAAAAAAAAAAAAACCCACCCAAATCTGGAGCCAATCAAAAAATACCTAAGTATACATACATACATATATATATATATATCTCCCCTCCCTCTTGAGCCTCCCCCATCTCCCAGCTGTGCCCCTTGAGGTCATGACAGGGCACCAAGCTGAGCTTCCCATGCTATGCAACCGCTTTCTATTTGCTTTCATATCCTGATCGTCTACCTCCACGTAAGGGCTGTCCATCAGCTTTGGAAACATGTCTGCCTTCTTCAGCTACACTGTTGGCTTAGTTCAACCATTTTCAGTGTCATTCTCAGAAACAGAAAAAAAAAAAAAAAACCCACCCAAATCTGGAGCCAATCAAAAAATACCCAAACAGGGAAAGAATCTTGAGGAAGAACAAGAAAGCATGAAACTTCTTTACTTCAAAGTGTATGTCAAATGTATAGTAACAGAAACACATATGGGCATTTAAACAAACAGGTCAATGGAACAGAATGAAGAGGCAGAAACGAACCCAAGCTCCAGCGGTTAATTAAGTTCTGACAGAGGCACTAAGATATAATAGAAAAAGCACAGTTTCTTCAGCAAGTGCTATTTGGAAACCGAACATCCACATCTAAAGACTGACACTGGTGGTCACAAACCTACCAATTCCAACTGAGGGAAAAATGTAATGCGTGTATAACAGATGTTAGTTAGACTTACTGTAACCAGCTGGCAACATAGACAAATACTGAATCAGTATTTTGTACACATGAAGCTCATATAATGTTGTGTCAGTTATGTCCCAATTTTTAAAACTACAAGAAAAGCTGCAGACTCCCTTACATCACAGCCAAAAATGGTCTCAACGGGGCTAAGACTGGGATGTAAGAGCTGAAACCATGACACTCTGAGAGGAAAGAAGCGAGCTCCTTGACATTGGTCTTGATCATGATGGATTGAACTTAATAACAAAAGCAAAGGTAAACGAGTGGGAGTGTATCACATAAGACCTCTGCAGAGCAAAGGAAGCCGCGAAAAGGCAGCTATGCAACAGGAGACGATATTAGGAATCCACACACCAGTAATGAGTGAACATCCAAAATGTGAAAGGAATTTCTGGAGAAACCCACGACCCAGTTTAAAATGCACAAAGGACTCAAGTAGACATTTGTCCAAAGACAGCTAACAAAGGGCTAAAAAGGTTCATGGCCAGGGGCTCAATATCTCTAGTCATCAGATCAAAATCCCAATGTGATAGCGTCTCTCACCTGTTAGTGTCTGTTCCCCTAAAGGACAAGAGGGAGCAAATTGGCAGGGATGTTGAGAAAAAGGAACACTTTCGCACTGTGGTGGGAACATAACCGGGTACAGCCTCTGCGGAAAACGTTAAAATTCCTCAGAAACTAAAACCAGATCTGCCGTATGGCCCTGCAGTCCTGTTTCTAGTATACATACAAGGGGATGAAATCAAGATCTTGAAGCAATGTCTGGACCCCTGTGTTCATTGCTGCCTTGTTACCACAAGAGGCAAGACACGGAAATAACCCAAGTGCCCACTGACAGATGAGTCGGTCAGGGAGCTGAGGTGCCTTATACGGCGGAAGAGAGCTCAGTGTTTCAAAGGTGGGAGTCCTTCCTTTTGCAACAGCATGGATAAAACTCGAGGACACTTCGGTGTGTGAAATATCCAGACATAGCTATTTGCCATTCCCTTCTCCAATTCTGTCAATTATAGGTAGAGTTATAAAAAAAAAATCAGTCTCATAGAAACAGAGTCGAATGGTGGTCGCCTGGGACCTGGGGTTGGGGGAAAGGGGAAGAGATGGTAAAGGGATACAGTCTTTCTGAACAAGGTCTGAGGCCTGGTGACCACAGGTGATGGCACCTCACGTGCGAGGCGATGGGCGCATCCTTCCAGTCAACCGTGGACGCCTTCGGAGCGTGAGCATGAGTGAAATCATGGGCGCATTTTAGATCCACTGCAATTCCAGTAACCAGTCATGGCCCATCAGCTCCTTCCTCTCAGGCTGAGTATTTGCTGGGCAGTGATGAGGTCATAGCCACGGTTTGTCCATTTTGTGGGACACACTCAGAGATCACCCAACAGGGGAAGTGTCTCCCTGAAACCAACAGTTATCACCTGGAATTGCAGGACACCCCTGCCCCCACCCGACCCATGACCCCCAGCCGCAAAGAGTCACACACGGGGGGCACCACCACAGCCAGAGTCAGAAATGGGCCACAGAGGGGCCCTTGGGCTGAGACAGGAACACACATTCTGCTGCCTGCCGCCCCCCGGGGCCTCTCTGCACCCACAGGTGTGGGTGGACCAGCCTGGGCACGGAAGTGTCCATGAATTTGGACAGGGAGGAAAAAAAGTTATGCCTGACTCTTTGCGATCCCATGACCTGTAGCCCTCCAGGGTCCTCTGTCCATGGGATTCCCCAGGCAAGAATTCTGGAGAGGGCAGCTATTTCCTGCTCCAGAGGATTTTCCTGACCCAGGGATCGAATCTGGGTCTCCTGCATTGCAGGCACTTTCTTTACCATCTGAGGCACCAGGGAAGCCCAATTTGGACAAAGTGGGAATGCTATTCACAAAGGGCCTCCCACTTAATATAAGCGCCTCCAAAGGCTCTTCTCCTAACACCCTCATCTTTAAGACATAGGATTTCAGCACATTAATAATTGTGGGACACAAACATCAATATGTGGCATGGCCCGAGGTCCATTTCACTGTATTTCCTGATATAAAACACTGAATTATCACAGAGGGTACTCCTTCAGTTCCTAATTCCAGTCTTTTACAAATCTAACAATGTTTGCTTTCTAACGTTTACACTCCTACAGCAGGTTGGAAAGTTAACTGAACTCCGTCTCAATACAAATTCTTTCTTCTTTTCCCTGCTGCTCACGGTAATAAGGCTGAGGGCATTGTGACATTCAGTTAGAGAGGGGAAGACGTGAGCCACACTGACACACAACGTAAAACACAGAGAGAATCATGAAGGGCAAACCGTGGCAGAGCATACAGAGACGACTGCATCCAGCGAAGGGGAATCGCAGTGTTGCTACAGGCGGCCTTTCTCTCTGTGTTTCTGTTTATATGTGTATGTGTCTGTCACTGGATCTTATTTCAGGACTTTCACGTTCTAACCCAAACTCTGCACATCATTATTCCACCTTATTCACACCCAACCCTAATCTATTAGGTCTGAGGAGGTCTCTAGATCATTTTTTATGTGGTTGAGACGTCCAGGGCTCTGGCCATACAGGATTTGGCACCCATTCCACGGTGACCCCCTCCCTCTTCCCCTCATTGTCAGGGACCTCAGGACACAGGATTTGAGTGAACTCCCAGCTCTGGTCCCACTCAGATACACACCCCAGCACGTTCCCCTCTTCCACCTGCCAGCCAGGGCATGGACGGGCAGCTCAGGACAAGGCAGGGGAGCACCTGTCCTGCCCAAGGTGCTGACAACGCAGCTCTGAGCTCCTCTCCCGCTGAGAGCCGGCTCTCCTGTTTCCTGCCCTGAGACTGAACACAAGGGAGCACTCACCTGCCTGCACTCAGCTCCACACGCTGTGCAGGGAAGTGTCAGGATGGGCCCCAGTTATAGAGACAGGGCCCCTGGGCCCGCTCTCCCCACAGAGGAGCCATTATCATGTCATCTGGAGCGGAGGTGACACTGTCTGCATGGAGAGTCTGGGGCGTCTCCAGTGAGGGGCAGATCTTACCCCCGGTGCTCGTCACCCTCACCCACGCCTGGGGACTAGTGACAACTCCTGGCAATTACTGAGAAGGTCCATGCAAGCAGCTGAGCAGAGGGCAGGGAGAGTTTTCTGTGTTCCCTGTGGGAGAGCCCAAGTTTACAGTGACAGTCACAGCCGGGGGAGGGACACTCACAGAGCACCCGGGCTCCCTGCACTGTCTCCCGGTGGGCATTTTCCTTCATGGCCTCACTCTTCCAAACTGTTCCAAAGTGTGTTCTCACTGATCATCAGCACGGGATCTGGAGGCTCGGCTTCCCCTGAGTTTAAGTTCCGCTATCTTTCCTCATTATAGCCTCAGGTCTATTTTATCTGGAAACACAACTCTGAAGGCAGTGTCTCCCTCCTTAGAAATGTCAGATGTCCCTCACTTCCACACACTTTGCAAGGAGACTGTGATTTGCCCTAAATCACCCATGGATCCTTTTCCTCGGGGCTCCAATTGGACCACCAGCCCATCTCCGAGTGCTAGGTCATTTGGACGGGAAGGAGACAAAGCAGTCTTTACAACGGAGACCATTTCAAGAGACAAGGACATTACTAATGATCAAAGGTTAAACTTAAAAAGAAGATATAACAACTGCAAATTCATATGCACCCAACAGAGGAGCACCTCCATATACAAGAGAAATGTTAACAGATCTACAAAGAAAAATCCATGGTGACACCATCATAGTGGGTCCTCACCACCCCAGTTACGTCGATAAACAGATCATCCAGATGAAATAAATCAAGAAACACGGTAAACCAACTAGACCTCACCACTTTTACTCAACCTAATTTTGAAAGCGCTGCTGCTGCTGCTGCTAAGTCGCTTCAATCGTGTCCGACTCTGTGCGACCCCATAGATGGCAGCCCACCAGGCTCCACCGTCCCTGGATTCTCCAGGCAAGAACACTGGAGTGGGGTGCCATTTCCTAGCCACAGTAATCAGAGAAGAAAAAGAAATAAAAGGAATCCACATTTGAAAGGAAATGGTAAAACTGTCACTGTTTGCAGATGATGCAATATTATATATAAATAATTTAAAGATGTATCAGAAAAGTACTAGAGCTCACTGATGATTTCAGGAACACTGCAGGAGACGAAATTAATACACAGAAATCTCTCACACTTCTGTACATTAGAACAACAAGCTGTCAGAAAAAAGAAATTAAGGAAACAGTCCATTTACCATTGCATCAAGAATAAAACATCTCTGAATAAACCTACTGAAGGAGATAAAAGAACTATACTCGAAAAGTCTGAGATGCTGAAGAAAGGAACTGAAGTGGCGCAAAGGAGGGGCAGATATATGCTGCTCTCAGCTGGGAGAGTCAATACTGTTAGGGTGATTACACTGTTACTGAAAACGGGGTCCAGCTGCTCGCCACTCAGAAGCCGTTACAGGCCAGGTTGGTGAAAAGAACATGTGCTTTGTTTTAGATGCAGGTGACATGGGGGGAGGGGTGACTTCTGTCCAATGGCCAAGTCCCTCTACTGACGATCAGCGGGTGAGAGGTTTTATAGACAGAGGCGAGGGGCTACATGCAGAAGCAGCCAGCTCTGACAGCCGTCTTGAAATTGGTCACTGGTGGTCTGACCAGCGCCGTCTTGTTTTGGGTGCAGTGAGTTTTCAGTACCGTGGTTTGTTCCCATTTCTTTAAGGCCAGTTCTTGGAGCTGCGGCACCTTCTGTGAGGCTACGGTACGGTCATGATGTAGTTAGCATCTTCCACCTAGTGGGAGGTTTCAGTGTCTGCAAGACAGCTCACAAGATATGGCTCAGAATATTACCTACAGCCTTTGAAAAGAAACTAAAGGTCCTTGACTTTGCTTAATAGCTACATTATTACTGTTTGGACTCGTTTGATGGTTTTCCTTCGTTTTTGCATGTTTTAACTTCTCCTATTGAACTTATTCTTGGCTAAAGTTATCCCACAGACAAAAGGCCAGCAAAGACCATAGGGTCTTGCTCTGTATCAACACTATACGAGGCAGTCTACAGATCCGACGCGATCCACTTCAAATTGCCAATGGCATTTTCCATAGACCTGGACTAGGAAACGTAACCTGATCCTGTCAGGAGGAGTCATCAGAAACGCCAAGAGGAGGGTCATGCTATAGAGTGAAGCAGGTCAACTGCTGCCAAGTCGCTTCAGTCGTGTCCGACTTTGTGCGACCCCAGAGATGGCAGCCCACCAGGCTCCCCCGTCCCTGGGATGCTCCAGGCAAGAACACTGGAGTGAGGTGCCATTTCCTTCTCCAATGCATGAAAGGGAAAAATGAGAGGGAAGTCACTCAGTCGTGTCCGACTCTTCGCGACCCCATGGACTGCAGCCCACCAGGCTCCCCCGTCCCTGGGATTCTCCAGACAAGAACACTGGAGTGGGGTGCCATTTCCTTCTCCAATGCATGAAAGGGAAAAATGAGAGGGAAGTCGCTCAGTCGTGTCCGACTCTTCGCGACCCCATGGACTGCAGCCCACCAGCCTCCTCCGTCCCTGGGATTCTCCAGGCAAGAACACTGGAGTGGGGTGCAAGTGCCTTCTCCGGAAGTAGGTCAAAGATAGGATTAAAAGAAGGAAAGACAGAGAAAGACCGGGGAAGAAGGAAAGGGCGTGGCCGCTACAGGCAGCACACAAATCTCGCTGGGAGTCTCAACCGGAAACGAGGAGGAGACGTCTGGGATCAGCTGGAAACTCTGAACAGGACCTGTGGCTAGTAGTGCTGTATCCACGTCGGTTCTCTAAACCAAACAGCGGTGCGCTGGTCATGCAGGAGGGAAAGCCGTGCTGGTCAGCTAAGGGTGGAATTCTCCATGTTCACGCAGTGCTCTGAAGTGGCTGCATAAAAATCTAGTGATAAAGGGATCAGACATAGAGAGGTGAGGTGAACTCGCTCAGTCGTGTCTGACTCTCTGCGACCCATGGACTGCAGCCTACCGGCTCCTCCATCCATGGGATTTTCCAGGCAAGAGTGCTGGAGTGGTTTGCCATTGCCTTCTCCAGAGGATCTTCCCAACCCAGGGATCGAACCCGGGTCTCCCACATTGTAGGCAGACGCTTTACCATCTGAGCCACCAGGGAAGCCTAATATAGAAAGAGTAGCTGATAAATGAAATGTATTACAGTGTTAATAATTGGAGTGGTATTTCAGTGAGGAAGAAAATATATTATTCCTGAAATTATTTTAATCATTTAAAAGCTAAAAATAACACAAAGGCATTTAATTCCTTAGTATTTAAAACAAGATTGTCCATTACTTAGTATGGTTTTATTATGATCACATTGTATTACATTTTTATACACTTTAATATGGAAAAAAGCACATAAAGTTAAAATATTTTTAGACACATAAACATTGAAACAACTCACTCATTATTAACTCCTTAAAAGGTAAATGAATTTCTTCAAACAAAGGAAAAATTCTACCAAAGTGGAAACCATTTATACCAAAAAGATGCTAAAGACAATAGAAATGGCAATCATATTGATACATGGATAAACTTCCCTTTCTGTTTGTTTTTTATTTTGCATAGATAAAAGTAGTCCATGTTAGCAAAGAGCATAGGATTAATTATGAGCAACAAATATATAGACACACTATTTGGGATCCATATATAACAGCTACAACAACCAATAAAAAATAGTTATACCCTTAAAGTATAATATTTTCATGGAATATAAAAATACCACACTGTCCAAAGTAAAGGCAAAATTTTAAAAATTTTAAAAAAGACAGAAACAGGACGAACAGAATACAAAAATTTCCATTTTGCAGTGATGAAAACTAAATATGCAAGCGACAATGCCAAGACGGAAGCTGTGTCCTCTCTGAGCTGATAATTTCATGGATTGACTTTCAGATCTCCCAAAGCAGCACCTGCAATAAGCTGACCTTTTGTGTTCATGGGATTTTACTAAAAAATGGTATTGAGTACAAATGTCAAATGGTATCAAGTTACAGATAAATAAATCATGGGGATGCGATGTCCAACATAATACTATTGTTGATTACACTGTTGCATTTTTGGAAAATGCTGAGGGATTGAAACTTCAAGTTCCCATCACCAGAAGGAATCTGTACAATGTGTGTGGGGTGCACAGATTTTTTGCAACACATGCAAGTACCCATTCATTATTTTGTAAAACTAAAACTAATGTAACATTGTATATTAGTTATGCTACTGCTGCTAAGTCACTTCAGTCGTGTCCGACTCTGTGTGACCCCATAGACAGCAGCCCACCAAGCTCCCCCATCCCTGGGATTCTCCAGGCAAGAACACTGGAGTGGGTTGCCATTTCCTTCTCCAATGCATGAAAGTGAAAAGTGAAAGTGAAGTTGCTCAGTCGTGTGCAACTCTTCGCAGCCCACCAGGCTCCTCCGTCCATGGGATTTTCCAGGCAAGAGCACTGGAGTGGAGTGCCGTTACCTTCTCCAATATAACTCGATTTAAACACTTGGCACCGAGTGGTCACAGAATAGTTTCTGTTATTATTCCAGCAGTCTAATAAATATTTATCACCTTAATCATATTTGCTATCAACTTGAGAATCTTGCAGTTCTAGGATCCCTAAGGAGCAGCAGGAAAGGAGACATGGTGAGAAAACAGGAAACCTAGACATTCGAGGTCTGCATCAACCACAGACGAAACTCTACAAGAACCGTGAGATAAAAAGAAACAGTGGAATTCAGCATGTAAACAGTGATGAAGGTGACCACCAGCATCAGGCTGGTGTGGGCAGCTCTGGTCTCCGGGGGGCATCTGTGGTGCCCAGCGGGGGTGTGGATATACTGCACCCTCTGGCGGTGTCTGAGCAGGAGAAGCATGGAGCCACTGGACCAGACCATGAGGGTAAGAAACAAGGCATCAGAGATGGACCACAGGTACAGATGGATGGATGGATGGATGGATGGATGGATGGATAGATGATGGAACAGGATGGATAGATAGATGATAGATAAAGAGATGGAGTGATGGATGGGAAATGGATGGAAGATAGACTAGGATGGATAGATGATAGATAGATAGATGGAATTATGGATGGGATGATGGATGGATACATGGATAGATGACAGAACAGGATGGATGGATAGATAGATAAAGAGATGGAATGATGGATGGGATGATGGATGGATATATGGATAGATGACAGAACAGGATGGATAGAGAGATAATAGATAGATAGATGGAATGACGGATGGGATGATGGATGGATATATGGATAGATGACAGAACAGGATGGATGGATAGATAGATAAAGAGATGGAATGATGGATGGGATGATGGATGGATGATAGACTAGGATGGCTGGATGATAGATAAAGAGATGGAATGATGGATGGATATACAGATAGATGATGGAACAGGATGGATGGATGATAGATAAATAGATAGAGTCGTGGAGGCTGTGCCCTTGAGATGTGTGCATTTAACTCTGTGAATAATAGCTCTCACTTAAAGGAAGTTCTTTAGAAGAAGGAAACACACATTTATTGGCGATCTGAGGAAAGAGCCTCCCCCTTGCCTAGTCCCCTGAGGGGCCTCTCCCTCACCATCCACTCCTTGCTGGAAGTTCTCCCTTCCTTCTCCGGCTGGGAAGACCTTTACTTAGGGCTCTGCTGCCCGGTCAGCATAAGTCATTCCATGGGCTTCTCCAGCTCTGGGGACCTGGGATCCTTCATCGTGAAGGTAAGCAAGGAGAAAAGGAGCAAGTATTGTAGGAATATTTGACTGTAGAGAGCTAGCTACCATCAGAACTTCCCCGGGGGTCCAGTGGCTAAGATCCCCACACTCCCAATGCAGGGGGCCCAGGTTCGATCCCTGGTCAGGGAACTAGAGCCCCCCTGGCCACACCTAAAGATCCCAGGGTCACAACGGAGACCGAGTGCAGACACATAAGTAACTTTTTTAAAGAACAAGTTCTATGGACTGTGGACTCAGCCCCTGTATCACGACAGCAGCCCGTCAAAAGAGGTGTTCAGGACTGTTCTGCTTTTACCTGACTCCCGCGGACGAGCCTCTGCCTACACCAGGCTTCGAGCAGGAAAGCCGCGGCAACAACCATAATCATGGCGGCTAGAGCTAGTCTGATGTGGTTCCCCGTGGTGTAATCCGAGGTTATGGAAGGCGGGGAAGCTAAAAGAGAGAAGTGGATCAGCACGGACCACGCAAGGGTGTCATCCACCCAGAGTGGCTCTCATACAGCCGCCCGGTTTTCCTGGCCGGTGGTCAGCTGTACCAACACTGAAGTCTTAATCATGGAGAAAATTAACATTGCAGTGGTTCCACCTGCCTCCTCTGTTCTTTATATTCCCTCTGCCTTGTAATTTGTCTTTCGCTTATTTGTTACTTTTGTTCATATTTATTTGGCTGTATTACATCTTATTTGCTGGGTCTAGGATCCAGGGAACCAAGTCCAGCCCCCCGGCATTGGGACTGCAGTCTTAGCCACTGGCCCACCAGTGAGGTCTCCATTTATTTCTTCTTTATCACATTCCCATTTTCCCGCATTTCCATTTTCCCTTCTACCTCGATAAATCAGGAATTTAGAGACATGGGCTCAATCCCTGGATCAGGAAGATCCCTTGGAGAAGGAAATGGCATCCCACTCGAGTATTCGTGCCTGGAGAATCCCATGGACAGAGGAGCCTGGCGGGCTACAGTCCGTGGGGTCGCAAAGAGTCAGACACGACTGAAGCAATTTCACACACACAGCCTTAGGGACAACTCTAAAAACCGAAGTCGCTCCACAAAGCACTGAAATAATTCAGCAGCTTCATCTGCTTCCCTCTCCATCACACAGACCTTCATGCTGGCAGCAAGTCTAGAAAACTGAGCTTAGCAGCCCAGCATCTGGACCTTGGAGGATCTCCGCTTCGGCCAAGAAGGGCTCCAGCCTGGCGTTGGTCTTGGTTCCTAAAGAGAAGCCCGTGTTCATGTCTTCCCCCTACACATCCCAGTCAGTGCCAAGCTCTTCTCTAAACCATCACCAGCAGGGTTCCCTGCAGGCAAAAGCCACCAGGAAGAAGAGTAATGACACCACCTCGCTCAGTAAGCCCGCTCTCTGTCTTGGGGTTGAGCACACAGACCCTGATTTCTAATCATAAACATTCACATGGGGGACTTCCCCGGTGGTCCAGTGGCTAAGACTCTGCCCTCCCAATGCCGGGGGCCCGAGTTTGATCCCTGATCACGGAACTAGACCCCACATGCTGCAGCTAAAGGTCCTGTGTGCTGCAACTAAGCGACGCCAAATAAATAAATAAAAATAAAACTTTAAAAAGAGAGAGAGAAGTTGACAAAGTTGAGAAAAGGAAAGTCCGTAGCATTCAGTGGAACAAAATTCTGCCAGGAAGCAAAATCGTCTCAGACAAACTCAAACAGTAATTGACTTGAGATATGGAAAGATACTGCATCCATTTCTCTAAACTGAGAAATCGCCACATTCTGAGAACAACAACAAAAAAATCTTCTCTTGAGAATAAAGTCAAGATCACCAGGATAAACCAAACTTTAAGAGATGCGAGACTGGTGGAAGGAATTCTGAGGATGGTGGGTCGGATTGCTTTGAAGAAAAGCAGGAGAAATTGACCAAGAATGTACAGGAACAACAACAAAGGAGGAGAGAGTAGGAAGGGAAAGACATTAAAAAGAGGAGATAGCGTGGACTTCCCTGGTGGTCCAGGCAGGGGTTAGAAACCCGCCCTGCAATGCAGGGGACGCAGGTTCGATCCCGGGTCCTAGAGGATCCCACATTCCGTGGAGCCACTCAGCCCGTGCGCCACAGTTACTGAACTGGAGCCCCCAGAGCCTGTGCCCCCTGAGGAGAGAAGCCACTTCAGTGAGAAGGCTGCACGCTGTCGCAAAGCCCAGCCCGGGCAGCTAGAGAAAGCCCAGGGGCAGCAGCGAAGACCCAGTGCGGCCAAAAGTGAGTAAATGAGTTGACCTAAAAAACAGAAGTGCAAGTGGAGTAGAAACGAGAGCCAGAGGATAAGTCACTCACTCACTTCAGTTGGAAAAAAGCCCTCAAATCCCGCAGAACCTCCAACCACCCGCCACCCGGATCTCCAGGCGAGGACTGAACTGTGAAGCCAGGAAAGGGGCCCTGGCCTGGTAGTACACGCAGCTGTAGCTCCCGCTGTCGCCGGCGCTCACGTTCCGCAGGGAGAAGTCGGCCTCCCGCCCGGCCAGCGCCCGGACCTGTACCGGCGCTGCGCTTCCTGCCTTGAGCAGGGCGAACTTGACCGGCCCCAGGTCCGCGGCCGGCCTCTGGCACTGCAGGGTCACCTCTTGTCCTTGGGTCACTGAGCCGCTTTGGTGGGCTTGGAGGGAAGGTTTATGGAGATACCCTGTGAGAGAAGGGGGCTCTGAGGTCACGGAGAGGGGAGCCTTGAGTGCCCGCTTGCCCTGTTCTCCTGGCAGGGACTTCCTGTGGGACGTGCGAATGGCCTCTTGCTCTTTCTGCCTGACTCCAGCAAGGAGGTTTTTCCCTCCCAGAAGCCCTGGATCAAATCAAGGCATCACCTCTGTCCCTGTCTCTCTCCATCTCCCCTCCCAACAACCCCGGAGGGGAGACACTGTCTCCGCCTCTTCGTCCGGTCCCTCCCTCAGCCCCTGGCCCCGGGGGCCATCTGTCCTTCCCAGGGGCCCCCTCACCCGTCACCAGCAGTAGCAGGGCATCACTGGGCTGTGAGCTCACGTGGGGGCTCCCCCTCCTGTGGTATTCGCAGGTGTACTCTCCCGCGTGGCTGGACTTTACATCGGGGAGATGGAATTCAGCCTGGCCCTCTGTGGAGTCGGGTGACTGGACCATCTCCCAGACGATCCTCGCCTTCCTGAGAGCGAAGCTTACATCCCTGGTGGGAGTCCCGCATCGCAGGGTCACAGAGCTCCGGGCGGGGCCCGCC
>SJXQ01004620.1:0-10047 GCA_006408695.1 Aepyceros melampus | reverse complement strand
GAGCTCCGGGCGGGGACCACCGAGCTGGGCCAGGCCCTGAGGGAGGGCTTGGGAAGCGCCTCTGGAAGGAAGCGGGTCTCAGGTCTGGGGGCGCCCCACCCACCTGCTCTCGGGAAGCCCACGGAGGGGAGGGGAAAGTGGGGGTCCCTGGGAGGGAGGATCAGGAGGGGCCATGGAGAGCCACTCACCAGCTCTTCCTCCGTCTGCTTGGCTGACACACAGCCCTGCAGGGAATGAGACAGAGACACCAGCCTGGAGCCCGAGTGGTCACCTCCTGGCCCCCAGGGGCCGTCCTGGGGCTCCCGCCCGCGGGCGCGCACAAGGCCTCACGCTGGACCCTGCGCCCTGTTCTGCTCCCAGCTCTTCCTCCCCGACCCTCAGGGCTTCTCCAGGGCTGCGCTCACGTCCCAAGACCCAAGGCCTTTCTCGGCTCCGCAGAGTTCCCCCGAGCCTCTTACCCTCCTTCTACCTGAGCCACGCTTAGTTTGACAGGTCTCTCTCTCTCTCTCTCTTTGGCTGTGCTGCCCGTGGGCTCCTACTTCCCACAGACGTGGTAAGCAAACTTATGGTTGCCAAAGGTGAAAGAGAAGGGAGGGATAAACCATGAGCTTGGGATGAACAGCGCCACAGCACTGTGCATAAAATAAGCAACAAGGACCTGCTGAATAGCACAAGGAGCTGTTTTCAGTGTCTTGCAATAACCAGTAAAGGAAAAGAATCTGAAAAGTGTGTATGTATACACACACAGACTACCGTTGATGCCTGGACGTGGTAGATACAGGTTTACCTGAGCGCTAACGTCTCTTTTGGAGAAGGAAAAGGCAACCCACTCCAGTGTTCTTTCCTGGAGAATCCCAGGGACGGTGGAGCCTGGTGAGCTGCCGTCTATGGAGTCGCACAGAGTCGGACACAATTGAAGCGACTTAGCAGCAGTAGCAGCAGCAATATCTCTTTAAAGCTAATATCAAGCCTGTTTTCTAACATTATTAGAGAGATAGAGCTAACTCAGCGGATGTTGGTTAGTCTGTGTGGCTAAGAGATTTCCTCTTTTTACCCCTATGTGGACTAAACAGTTCTGTGTCTTGCAACGAAACAGGGAAGTTACCAAGCCTTTGAGCTAAAATTGCATGAGTCAATCAAAAATATTATGTTTCATGTTTTGAAAAAAGCAGAAAAGTAAATACGCAAAAGGGGAGAAGACCCAAATGTCCATCAGAAGATCAATGGGTTGCAAAAATGAGGCGCATACACATAACGGAATTCTATTCAGCCACGAAAGTAAAGTTCTGATACACGCTGTGGCACGGATGGACCTGGAAAACACTGGGCTAAGTGGCACTTGCCAGACACACGGGAAAGCAAATACGGTTATGACTGCACTTTAATACCCAAAACAGGCAAATTCATGGAGACAGAAAGTACAGTAGAAGTCACCAGGGGCTGAGGAGAAGGCGGAAACAGGTTATTGGTTAACAAGCACAGAGGTCGTGTCGGAGATGATGAAAAAGTGTGGGCTGATGCTTTGCACAACATTGTGAATGCCCAGAATTCCTCTGAAATACATCCTTGCAAATGGTTGAAAGGAGAAGGTTTTAAGAGTTCAAAGGTTAAAAGATCTCTGGAATCAGCTTTAATGGAATCAATGTCCAACCAGGTCAGCGGGGACGGAATGATGAAAGGGATAATGAACATTGAGTTCTCTCTCAGTCCAGTGGTGGAGAGTCCAAACTTCCACAGCAGGGAGCGCCAGTGAGATCCCTGGAACCGAGGTACCACATGCTGCCCTGCGTGGCTGGAAAAAGAAAAGGGATAAAAAACATAAAATAGTAGTACTTCGATTTCCCTGGCGATCCAGCGGTTAAGAATCCTCCTGCCAGCACTGTTGACAATAGCTAGGACGAGGAAGCAACCTAGATGTCCATCAGCAGACGAGTGGATAAGAAAGCTGTGGTACCTATACACAATGGAATGTTACTCAGCTGTTAAAAAGAATGCATTTGAATCAGTTCTAATCAGGTGGATGAAACTGGAGCCGATTATACAGGTGAAGTAAGTCAGAAAGAAAAACACCAGTACAGTATATTAACACACATATATGGAATTTAGAAAGATGGTTAACGATGAGACAGCAAAAGAGACACAGATGTAAAGAACAGACTTTTGGACTCTGTGGGAGAAGGCGAGGGTGGGGTGATTTGAGAGAATAGCATTGAAACATGTATATTATCATATGTGAAACAGTCCAAGTTCGATGCATAAAAAGGAGTGCTCAGGGCTGGTGCACTGGGATGACCCTGAGGGATGGGGGTTCAGGATGGGGGACACATGGCTGATTCATGTCAACGTGTGGCAAAAACCACCGCAATACTGTAATTAGCCTCCAGTTAAAATAAATAAATTTTTTTTTAAAAAGAATCCTCCTGCCAGTGCACAGGACATGGGTTAGATCCCTGGTCCAGAAGATCACACATGCTGCGGGGCAGCTAAGCCCGTGTGCCATGACTGCTGAGCCCGGCCTCCGCAACAAGAGAAGCTACTGTGATGAGACACAGCTTGAGAGCAGCCCCCACTCGCTGCAGCTAGAGGAAGCCCACATGCAGGAACCGACGCAGACAAAACTTCAAAAATCAATTAGTTAAAAAACTAGCACTTATTGAGCATGCGCTGTGCTGTGTTAGGGGCTCAGTCATGTCCAACTCTTTGTGACCCCAGGGACTGTCGCCTGCCCAAGCAGGTCATGCATCCTTGACCCTAATTGTGAAGGTAACGCTGAGTGATGAGCGAACTTTCAGACGTCGGCATGGCTTTCCCGAAGTTCCCGAAGATGGCGTGTGCAGGAGCTGCGTCTCCTGCGAACGTGCTGGAGCCCTGCCTTTCCCTCTGAAAACACAGCTGAGACATGTCTCCGAAACAGCCTCTGACGCGAGGAGCACGAGGAGCAGTTTGGGGCTCAGAAAGATATGATGACAGGAGAAGTGAAGGAAGTTCAGGTGTTAGTCACTCAGCCGTGTCCGACTCTGTGACCCTGTGGACTGCAGCCCACCAGGCTCCTCTGTCCACGGGATTTCCAGGTGAGAATACTGGAGTGGATTGACATGATAGCCGAAAGCCAAGTGCAAAGGCCCCCATGGAGGCATTCTCCTCTCCAGATTTGCTGTGAATAGAAAGCCTTGTTGGTTTCTGGAAATACTCGTTGTGTGTCACCTCCTAGCCGCATAGCTGGAGGGCGGGGGGACATTCTGAATTACGCATCTTTTCCCTCCTCGGGCATTTTCCAACCTGCAAGTCCTGCCAGGCACGCCCAGGGTGCTTCCATACCAAAGACCACGTGGGTACGTTCCTCTTAACTGAACATCGTCCCTGAGTGGAACCGTTTGGGGAGCTAGACCCTTCTGGGTTGAATTTGGCTTCCTCACATACCACGTGTGCAATCTGAAGCAAGCCCCTTGGTTCTGCAAACTCACATCTGAGTCCTAAGCTGTCGAGGCGGACCTGATCTTCTCTTGCAGGGTTTTGCTTGGCTTGGCTGGTTGGTTGGTTGGTTGGGGAAGGATCAGAGAGGTGCCTCCCAAATGTGGAATATAATCCACTGGTATTATGTGTGATGATTTTAGGTGGAAGGAAGGATGGTTAAAGCATTGCATGACAAGGGATACTTAGGGAGTTTGGGATGGACATGCACACGCTGCTGTACTTAACTGGATAACCAGCAAGGATGTACTATGGACACAGGGAACTCTGCTCAGTGGTATGCGGCAGCCTGGATGGGAGGGGAGTTTGGGGGAGAAGGGGTGCCTGTATACATAGGGCTGAGTCCCTCCGCTGATCACCTGAAACTACCTCAACATTGTTCATTGGCTGCACGTGCTCACTCACGCCATCGTGTCTGACTCTTTGTGACCCCATGGACTGTATGTAGACCACCAAGCTCCTCCATCCATGAGATCAACCCAGCAAGAATACTGGAGTGGGTTGCCATTTCCTTCTCCAGGGGAATCGTCTGGAGATTCCCAACCCAAAGATCAAACATGTATCTCCTGATGTTCCTGCATTGGCAGGTGGATTCTTTACCACTGAGCTGTCTGGGAGCCTTGTTAATTGGCTATACCCCAAATAAAAATAAAAACATTCTTTAAAAAATAGTAAAAAAAAAAAAAAAAATTCCTGCACGACAGCGTGCCGTAAGCACTCTCATATTGCCTTTGATGATATCGACAAGACGTCTATTTGAAACTAGCCTCCAGTGTATCTTGGTCATGGCTGATTGCCTTTCTAATAAAGAAACCGTGTATTTCAGGCTCAGAAACTTGACATGGAACACAGCATCTTCTCACGTTTACTATCTTTATGCATTTTTTAATAGTGCCTTCTATGTGACACGGGACTTTTATCCACGGTATTGATATAGAGGCTCTAACATATATTTTTATGTTAGCAAAACAGTGTGAATCGGTCTTAAGAAAACACAAAGCCAGGAAAAAAAGAAAAACACAAAGCCTATAATGTTCAGGCATTCAGCAAACATCCCAAACAAAGCTGGGACAAGGGCAAGCCCAGTTTGTTAAGCACCGGTTTGGAGGGAACGTGTATATTGCACTCCGATTTCCGACACAGGATATGCGCTCAGTAACTAAAGTTGATATGATTCTCTCGCCAAGCCCAATGTAAACTTCTCACCAGTTACCTTATTTTCTGTGTTCTCCATGTACGGCCCTGTGAGACTTACTGAGGCAGAGGAGGAGAAGCAGTTTGGAGAGCATTGTAGCATGTCAGCTTGGCCAGGGGTCCTTCTTCTGTCTCGCAGCCACAGAAAGGGGAAAAGCTGGAATGGCCGGCGCCTCACCGCCCCCTCCTCCAGAGTGAGGGCAGGAACAGTTTTCTTGGGCAGTGCAGTTCCCTCTTCCCCACCTTCCGGAAATGTGTTGAGGATGCCGATTGCAGCATGTTTCTTGCACAAGAACTTGGCTCACAGGAAATCCTCACCTGTCTCGGGCAAATTTCAGGCTTCAGATAGGTAGCCCTCCAGATGCCTTAGGCATGAGCCTGAAGGATTCCTGAAGAGGTGAAGGCACTTCGCCACTGAGGATATTGGAAATCCCGGGCAAGCATCGTTGGTTGGTAGACATGCCCACTGGCTAAGAACTAAGGGCTGTTGTCAAATTATTTCGCAAACTGTGACAGTGAGAATTCAGTTGACAAACTAGACTCCTAGAGCCTCACTGGCGGTCCAGTGGTTAGGACTCATTCTCACTGCTGGCGTCCCCAGCAGGCTGTTTTGGTTAGCCTAAAGTTTAAATTAAATCATGTGTAGGCCAGAATGACTTCCCCATACCTCAATATGCAAACATTTCTTCCATCCTTTCCCCCTTTCAATTGTGGCTCCTTTCATAGGAATCATTGATAATCAGTATATTTCCCCAACATTGCCAGAGTGGCTCTTTTTTTCTGCCTGCTCTGGGCCCAGCCATCTCCCTCGATGCTAGGCCTCCTTTTTGTTCATATATTGCCTAGTTGCCCACGTTGGGGGAAACTTCGTAAGATATCGTGAACAGGCTCAGAGGTATGCTAACAGAGAAATGTTTTATAGGCCGTTCATTTTATCATCTATACCCAATGGTCTCGCAAACACTGTACCCGTGCTTTAAGCAGTGAGCTTAAAGCCCACAGTGTCACACATCATGAATAGTTATGCCCTGTGACAGCTTTCTTGGCAGTTTTTCCATCCTGAACATTGGGGTCAGAAGTACGATTAGAAACAAAACAATTACTTTCCATCAGCAGTCTCTGCTAGCAAAGCCAGATCAATATTCTAGGAGAACTCTGCTTTCTTAACAGAGACAAAAAAAAAGTTCAGCCTTGCATCAGTTTACTGTTAATAACGACATTCATAAACCGAATTAAATTCAGTCTACTCTTAATCCTGACAACATACAAAATTCCTCAAAGTTCCTTTTTCATAAGTCTTTTATCGTTTTCTGGATCCAAACAACTTTGTTCTGTATTTTCTCATCCAGAAACAAACAACTCCAGGACAAAATAATTATTGTCTTTTTCCACCAAAAATACCTCTGTTCTTTATCCTTTCTCTTCACCAACAACACATGTTCTGCTTGTTTTACACATAGAAATGTTCCCTTATCATTTTTTCATGTCACAATTTTTAACCCTTGGAACCTTAACAAAACCAAGTGATTGAAATGATACACCAGCATTTTCTGATTGCAGACCTAAGGATATATTTCATACATCTAAAAGTATACATTTTTCACAGCATAATTTTTCTTTAATGGTACATCATACATGACTTCCCTGGTGGCTCAGAGGTTAAAGAGTCTGCCTCCAATGCGGGAGACCTGGGTTCGATCCCTGGGTCGGGAAGATCCCCTGGAGAAGGAAATGGCAACCCACTCCAGTATTCTTGCTTGGAGAATCTCATGGACTGAGGAGCCTGGTGGGCTGAAGTCCATGGGGTCACAAAGAGTCGGACACGACTGAGTGACTTTACTTACTTACTTACTTACTTACATACATGTTTAATAAACCCAACCATCTTTAGTTTCCCTTTTGGTCTTATGAGAAGACAAGAGTAGGTAAATTTAGATTTGTCTGATTTGTAAGCACTTATAGTTTTTAAGGCCAATTGAATAGAGCCCCTTTACAACTTAACCTCAGCAATATTATCTAATGGCAAAAACACATATTGAGACATACAAACCTCCAGACAAACAGAGATCTCTTTGCTTCATCTTTTTACATTTATTGAATTAGGCATTGCAATTAAACATCAATTTATGACTAACAGAAGAGTCAAATTTACATTCTCAGTTTTAAGAGGCTGCTGTCTTTTCTTCTTCCTTGACGTGAAGTTTTATATTTAACCCATGGCTGAAGATCCAGGCAAAGTGGGCTGTGTTTGTATTTCAAGGACATGATAAGCATTAGCTTCAAATTTTCTCCTAGGCATATTTTTGTTTTCCCAGGGTCTGATAAAAGAATTTTATCAAACTAGATTTCTGTAACTACATATGCAAAAAGAACTGGGTTTTTTTTTTTTTTAATTTCAAGAGTTTCATCTTAAGCAATCTTCTCTGGAGTCTGAAGAATACTGCTGCCATATATTGTCCAGAAAAAAATCATTTTTTTGGTCATAATTTACAGCTAAAATTTTTCTTAATGAATTGAACCTGAATTTCCCATTTTACATAAGGCAACAAGAGTACCAACCACACAAATGGAATACACACTCACACACCAAACGACAGATCAGTCATAAACTCTCTCCCAGGGTGACCCGTCGAGTCCTAAACAAACACGTCCCCAAAACGGTCCTCAATGGTCGATGTCAGAACCAACTGGCAAGACACCCAACTGACGCTCAGCGCTCACACACGGCCCTCAGCAGCAGACAGGGGTCAGAACCAGCTGGCAAGAGTGCCCAGAATCGTGGCAGCTCACGTCCTGGGTAGAGTCTGGCCATCATGCAGTTAACTGTTCCACCTGGAGTTTCAGTATCTTTAAGACTGCTCACAGAATATGGCTCAGAATAATATCTACAGCCCTTGAGAAGGAACTAAGTGTCCTCGACTATGCTTAATGCTGCTAAGTCGCTTCAGTCGTGTCCGACCCTGTGTGACCCCACAGACAGCAGCCCACCAGGCTCCCCCGTCCCTGGGATTCTCCAGGCAAGAACACTGGAGTGGGGTGCCATTTTCCTCTCCAATGCATGAAAGGGAAAAGTGAAAGTGTATCGTGGCAGCTCACGTCCTGGGTAGAGTCTGGCCATCATGCAGTTAACTGTTCCACCTGGAGTTTCAGTATCTTTAAGACTGCTCACAGAATATGGCTCAGAATAATATCTACAGCCCTTGAGAAGGAACTAAGTGTCCTCGACTATGCTTAATGCTGCTAAGTCGCTTCAGTCGTGTCCGACCCTGTGTGACCCCACAGACAGCAGCCCACCAGGCTCCCCCGTCCCTGGGATTCTCCAGGCAAGAACACTGGAGTGGGGTGCCATTTTCCTCTCCAATGCATGAAAGGGAAAAGTGAAAGTGAAGTTGCTCAGTCGTGTCCGACTCTTAGTGACCCCATGGGCTGCAGCCCACCAGGCCCCTCCGCCCATGGGATTTTCCAGGCAAGAGTGCTGGAGTGGGGTGCCATTGCCTTCTCCGATGCTTAATGATTACATTATTATTATTTGGTCTCCTTTTGACTGTTTTCCTTTATTTTCACATGTTCTCATTTCTGATTAAACTTACTCTTTGACTAACTTTTCCACAGACAAAAAGCAGGCAGGGGACGTGGGGGCAGGGCAAATGACCATACAGTCTTGTTTCAATGTTTCACGTGTTGGGGACAAGTTATTGCTTTAATTTGGCTGGTGCTTCTGGCACCAGGGGCCAATTTCGTGGAAGATCATTTTTCCACAGACTGAGGGGGGAGATGGTTTCAGGGTGATTCGAGTGCCTTACGTTTTCTGTGCACGTTATTTCTGTTAATATTACATCAGCTCCACCTCAGATCACCAGGCATCAGATCCCACAGGGCAGGGCCCCCTGCTTTAATTCTCTCTAGAATTGACATGGGAGATGTTTCTAATCTCTCCTTTCACAGGTGCAATCTCAGAAGGATCTGTAGGTTGTTCAAAGCTATCCACCCAGTGAGTGGTGGGGCTGTGGCTGTCCAAAATCAAAAACAAACAAACAAAAAAGGAAGTCATCGTCTTCTCCATAAAGTAGGAAGAGAGAAAGGAGAAGTTGGGAATTTTAATAAAAACAGAAGAGGATGTGTTCCACCAAAATTAGGCATAAATCAAGAACATATGAGTGAGTGGTTAAGACTTGCTTAGGAACAGAAAATGTGTGTATAAGCAGGAGAAAGGCATCAGATTGCCAGATAAAATGAGAATTAAATTAATTAACTCGGGAGAAACTATGGGAGCAGCCAGGGCTTCCCAAAGATAGAATTTAGGATCCAGGTCAAAGGTCTACTGTGCCACTGGCTGTTGCCTGAGCAACTGACCCTGACTCTTACTGATGAGAGGGTTCTGGAAAATAGCTGTGAGCATGGGAATCTGTAATCAGAGAAGAAATTCCGCAGGACTTTGGAAGAGGTTTCCTTGGCCACCAAGAGTGATGTCAGGAGCATGACGGTGACTCGTTTAAAAGGTGAGCTGGAGGGGCTTCCCTGGCGGTCCAGTGGCTAAGACTCCATACTCCCAACTCAGGGGGCTCAGGTTCGATCCCTGGTCAGGGAACTAGATCCCACACGCCACAACCAAGACCCATAGCAGGCAAATAAAAAATATATATATATAAATAATAAAAAATAAAAGGTGAGTTTGGAGCATGAACAAGGGAACAACAACCATCACAACGAATTCCGTTTGGCTCTGAGAGTCTGAGAGAAGCAGCTCTTATACAGGAGCTGACATTTATTGAGCATTGTCCAAGGTAATCCTGATGAAGTATTTCCAGTGCTTCCGTTTTACCGCCAGGGCAGCGGAGGCTGGGAAGTGTCGCTTTCCTAATATCCCACAAGAAGTGAGTAGCGGCACTGGGATTCGGTCTCAGGTCTTATTGGTTAGGAAGGCTTAACCACCGATAGCGCCTTCTACTGATCTGGGAGGTCCTGGAGAGATGACCCAGAAGGAAGATCCCGGGCGCGGCGCAAGGGCATTATTTCTCGGGACGCTGGGCTGTGGGGCTGCCGGCAGGGCCGGTCCAACCACGGGACCCCAGCGTCTCCTCCTTCCCCTCTGGGAAGTCTTCTCTGCCCTCCCGGGCTCAGGCCCAGACGTGGCCAGAGGCGCGATTCTGGCTGTGTCGATCGAAAACGACCAGCGCGCCCAGCGAGATGAGAACCAGGCCCGCCAGCCCCAGGCGGAGGACGTTGCCCTGGGTGTAGTCCGAGGCGCCCGAGCCTGCGGGGCCAGCAAGGGAGAGAGGCGGTCAGCGTCCCCCCAGACCGGCATCTCCGCCCGTCCTCTGGGTCTCTAACCTCCAGAGCGGAGCTGAGAACGCAACTTCCAGTCTCAACACTGCAGGGGCT
>SJXQ01004619.1:44863-56992 GCA_006408695.1 Aepyceros melampus | reverse complement strand
AATAGATGTTTTTCTGGAACTCTCTTGCTTTTTCCATGATCCAGCGGATGTTGGCAATTTGAGCTCTGGTTCCTCTGCCATTTCTAATTTCACAGACTTTGAGGGAACATTAAATGAGAGCAGTTTGATGTGACAACAAATAAACAGTGAACAGGACCTGTGAGGAGGGTAACAAAGATTTTCATTCCCCCAAATGTCTTGGTTCAGTGTAGTTCTGGTGGTTGATCTGGTTCAATACATTCAGTTTAGTTCAGTCGCTCAGTTGTGTTCAACTCTTTGCGACCCCATGGACTGCAGCACACCAGGCTTCCCTGTCCATCATCAACTCCAGGAGTTTACTCAAACTCAAGCCCATTGTGTCGGTGATGCCATCTAATCATCTCATCCTCTGTTGTCCCCTTCTCCTCTTGCCCCCAATCCCTCCCAGCATCAGGGTCTTTTCCAGTGAGTCAATTCTTTGCATGAGGTGGCCAAAGTATTGGAGTTTCAGCTTCAACATCAGTCCTTCCAATGAATATTCAGGACTGATGTCCTTTAGGATGGACTTGTTGGATCTCCTTGCAGTCCAAGGGACTCTCAAGAGTCTTCTCCAACACCACAGTTCAAAAGCATCAATTCTCTGGCACTCAGCTTTCTTCATAGTCCAGCTCTCACATCCATACATGACTACTGGAAAAACTATAGCCTTGACTAGACAGATCTTTGTTGGCAAAGTAATTATTAAGTGTAAATATTACTACTTAAGACAGAGAGTAGAATACTATATATTTAATTAGCTGATTTTTTTTTAATTTGATTTTAAAGTTTTAGCATCAGTTGCATGTCCTATTTAAATTTGGAATGTGTGCCCTCAATTCTTTATTAGCTTCCTTTGCCATTTTTGCTGTCCTTAAATGTGCTTGTGCCTCTTTTCCCAAGCTTCCAATGACAATCAGAGCCTGGAAACTCCTAATCCTGGTAGCGTTTCTTCTTTCAGTAATCCTCTGAGATTCAATTATGTCTAGCTCTCTATTAGTTCTGAACACTGAAGGGTACATTTGAATTTGTAGAGAAGCACTTCGATGATGGTTTTATTTTCAAGCCACGTGGCTCTCTCATGTCTGATTAGGTAGGTCCATCACTTCCCTGTCCTCCACTGTGGAAGACTAAGATACTTGCATTAATTTCTGGACATCCTGCTAACAGCTGTGCCAGTCCTAGTCTCCTGCTCTTCCCCAAGCCCAAAGTCCTTTTGATTTTGAAGAGTAAGTGGGCCTAAGAGCCCTGTGGCATACTCTAGAGTTGAGAGGAAATCCATTGTTTCATGATGTCTCTTAAAGCCCCAGCTCTCTTTAGTTGCTGAAGGGCCTTCTGTAAGAGGTGAGTTTACTCCACTGGGTTCCTCAGAGCTTCCCCTCTGCATCTTTTCCACTTCCACATCCTTCAAATAATAAAGACTCTACTGGTATATGTTATATATCTACAACAGTAAAGCCATTCCATATATATCATCTCTTGAGTGCTCACAACAATAACTTTTGATAAGTGATAAAACTAACTTTCAAAGAAATTGACTCATGCATGTTCACATCATCAGTAAGGAGGAGAGTCCCAGGATTGTTGTTTTTAGTTCATCAACACATTTACATCAATTTGTACATACGTGTACAGCTCAAAGACTTCACAAACACACCTGCTCTAACTGGCATCCAGATTAAGATTTGGAAAACAATCCACAGGATTTTAACTGAGGGGTCCCGACATCAAGTCCAGTGCTCTTTAAATCATACCTGTAAATCACACACATAGGCATTCAACATATTTTTTAGTTACTGCTTCTAAATGTCAGAATGTTTCTAAGCACTGCAGAGATGATGGTAAATAAGACAGATTTGATCCCTGCCCTAATATAGCTTAGAGTCTATAGAGGGTCATAATAATTTATTTTTTTAAACACCATACATAAAGGAGCTTAAGGTATTAGAAGAACTTTAAAAAGTTCAGTATGGCTTCAGCGTGCCAAGAAAGAGAGAAGAGAAATAGTCAAATCATAGAAGGCTTCACTCCTGAAAAAGAGTTTGGATTCTAAATGTTGTAGAAGAGTGCTAAACAATGCCCCCTCTTCATAAAGCAGCCTCTTCCCAAAGAGCTGGCTGAATTCTTCAATTGCTCCAACCTTTGGGTACCTACTCCACACCATTCACTTCACTAGGCCCATTAACCTCAATGTATAAATAAAATAACTGACATAAAGGCTTAAGATATATATTTTAATATGTACATATTAAGTACTAATATAGTAATTATAAAATTCTAAATCATGATATAAAATAATATTAAATTTTATATGTGTATATAATACATACATATTTATAAATGCTGTTCCTCCCAGTGATATACACAAAGCAGCAGCATCAAATGTGCTATCAGATATTGCTGCATTACCTGGATACTCATCTTTTAAAATGTGGAGAGCAAAGTGAAGCAAGTTTATAGATGAAGAAAGGACAATCAGCACAACCTTCTTTTCAATTCAACAAATACTGCTGCTGCTGCTGCTAATTCGCTTCAGTCATGTCCGACTCTGTGAGACCCCATAGACGGCAGCCCACCAGGCTCTGCCATCCCTGGGATGCTCCAGGCAAGAACACTGGAGTGGGTTGCCATTTCCTTCTCCATCAACAAATACTATGACTATGACTATGCAAATACATATTGTGTTTCTACCCTGTGCCTAGTTGCTGGAAAGACAGCAGTAATTTAAAAAGATAAAAATCCCTGCCCTCAAGAAAGTTACAACCTAGATGCATGGGAGCCTGTGCTTGTTTACTGAAACAAGCAAAATGTAGACTATGCTAAATTGTGACAAATAGCGGTGCACGCGAAGGATAAAAAAATAAGGCCTGAAAGAAGAATAGGGATTATTTAAATCTGTGTAAACAGGCAAACATTTTTTGAATACTTGTCTTTTTAGTAGTTTATCAATGACATAACTGTTGGTTGTAAACCAGGAGTCAGCAAACTTTTTCTGTAAAGAGCCAAACTTTTTCTGTAAACTGTTCTGTAAATGTTGAGCTTTGCAGGCCAATGGTCTCTGCTTAAAATATTCAACTTTGCTGTTGTAGCACAAAAGCAGCCACAGAAATGAAATTGTGGCTGTTTTCTTTTTTTTAAATATAAATATTTATTTTAATTGGAGGCTAATTACTTTACAATATTGTAGTGGTTTTGCCATACATTGAAATGAATCTGCCACAGGTGTACATGTGTTCCCCATCCTGAACCCCCCTCCCTCCTCCCTCCCCATCCCATCCCTCTGGGTCATCCCAGTGCACCAGCCCCGAGCATCCAGTATTATGCATCAAACCTGGACTGGCGATCTGTTTCACATATGATAATATACATGTTTCAATGACATTCTCCCAAATCATCCCACCCTCACCTCTCCCATAGAGTCCAAAAGACTGTTCTATACATCTGTGTCTCTTTTGCTATCTCGCATATAGGGTTAGCATTACCATCTTTCTAAATTCCAAATATATGTGTTAGTATACTGTATTGGTGTTTTTCTTATCCCAGTGCACCAGCCCCGAGCATCCAGTATTATGCATCAAACCTGGACTGGCGATCTGTTTCACATATGATAATATACATGTTTCAATGACATTCTCCCAAATCATCCCACCCTCACCTCTCCCATAGAGTCCAAAAGACTGTTCTATACATCTGTGTCTCTTTTGCTATCTCGCATATAGGGTTAGCATTACCATCTTTCTAAATTCCAAATATATGTGTTAGTATACTGTATTGGTGTTTTTCTTTCTGGGTTACTTCACTCTGTGTAATAGGCTCCAGTTTCATCCACTTCGTTAGAACTGATTCAAATGTATTCTTTAACATTTCCTTCTCCAATGCATGAAAGTGAAAAGTGAAAGGGAAGTCGCTCAGTCGTGTCAGACTCTTCGTGATCCCATGGGCTGCAGCCTACCAGGCTCCTCCATCCATGGGATTTTCCAGACAAGAGTACTGGAGTGGGGTGCCATTGCCTTCTCCCTTTGATTTGCATTTCTCTGATAATGAGTGCTGTTGGGCATCTTTTCATGTGTTAGCCACCTGTATGTCTTCTTTGGAGAAAAGTCTGTTTGGTTCTTTGGCCCATTTTTTGATTGGGTCGTTTATTTTTCTGGAATTGAGCTGCAGGAGTTGCTTGTATATTTTTGAGATTAATTCTTTGTCAGTTGCTTCATTTGCTATTATTTTCTCCCATTCTGAAGGCTGTGTTCTAATAAACCTTTATTTATGGATAGTGAAATTGAAATTTTATATCATTTTCGTGTGTCATGAAATTTCCTTGTAAAAATTTTCAACCATTTAAAAGTGCAAAAAGCATGTGCCATATAAAACAGGCACAAGCCATTATCTGCCAGTCCCAGGAGCATACTGGGAAATGGCTTAGTGAATTTCCATAAATCAACAAGTCAAAAGAAATCCAAGAAAGCCCAGGATAAATATTACTGAAACATAAAGATCTAGCACTATCAATAAGAAGAGTTAGACAATTGTCTAATAACTTTTAAGTCAGAGATATTAATTTTATATGATAGTGGGATTGTATTTCAAGTACACAATAAAATATTAAAGACAATGGTGTAACTATTTAATAAATCATGCTCAAGCTATAGAAGTACCTCAGTGAATGAAAAGAAGTCATCACAGATAACATCAAATAGTCTAGATGACCTGTAAATCACTTGATGAAGTCAATGGGATTTCCTAACAGAAATCATTTATTTCATCCAAAGTAATGTTTCAATTATCACTTCCAATCCAGTGAAATACAAAGCTATCTATCTAGTCTTAACCTTTCCCCTAACTTCTGTAATTTCAAATGCCCCAGAGAAATCTACACTTGGATTCTGGCCACCACCTAAAACATCAGGGATCTGAAACCAACTATTTTCTCCACCATGTATATTAAGTAGCTGACCCTCTAAATTCTGTAACTGTATTACTGATATCTTTATTATCAATCATTCAACTCAAGTGTTGTGGGATGACATTTTTTTAGATACTTCAACTTGTATTTCTCCCAAGAGTTCATTTTTTTTCCTTCTTTCTTTACTCTCTTATCAACTATTTTCTCCACAAGTAGCTAAGCCACTCTGCAGTCATAGCTTCAAATGTAAGATAAGCTTGGGTCAGAAGAAGAGAAAAGAAAAACTTCCTGACTTTGTCTTCCAAGGTACAGCAGAGACCACGTGACTGAAGAATGTAATGAGAACATGGGTTCCCTCTGCAACCCCATCATTCATGCCCTCATCCCAGGATAGAAATAAATGAGCAAAAAATAAATGTTATCTGTTATTTTTTCTAGTCTGTGCTAAGATAAGCAGCTTTCACTGAGGTGTCTGCCAACAGGTAGATGACTAAGCCACCTTGAAGCAGATCCTCCAGGCCCATTCGAGCCTTCACATGATTGCAGGCCCCAGCTGACATGTTGAAAGCAACCTTGTGAGAGAGACTAAGCTAAAATCGCCCAGCTTAGCTACTCTTGGATCAATGACACTCCTACTGTGTGAGATAATTATTAAACTGCTAAGCTTTGGGATAATTTGTTATGTAGCAGTAGATAAATAACACAGTACTTATTATTCTTTTATATAAAATATTAAAATAAAGCACACATACATAAAAGTGTACAAATCCTAAGTATATACCTCGTTGAATTTTCATAAAGTGAGCACAACCATGTACTGGTACCCAGATCTGAACAGAACATTACTGGCACTCCAGAAGCCCCCCTTGTGCCTCTGGCCTGATTTCTTACATCATAGATGAGATTTGAGTGTTTTTGAACTTCATATAAGTGCTTCCCTGGTGGCTTAGAGGTTAAAGCATCTGCCTCCAATGCGGGAGACCCGGGTTCGATCCCTGGGTTGGGAGATCCTCTGGAGAAGGAAATGGCAATCCACTCCAGTATTCTTGCCTGGAGAATCCCATGGACTGAGAAGCCTAGTAGGTTACAGTCCACGGGGTCGCAAAGAGTCGAACACGACTGAGCGACTTTCACCACATAAGTGGAATCACAATGTATGCTCTTTTGAATGTAGCTTCTGCTCAGCATCATGTTTATAAGATTCATCCATATTGTTCTATGTAGTTACATTTCATTCATTCTCACTACCAATTTCATCCTAGGTCTATATCCCCATTAATGCATTCATTTTACTACTGATGGACATTTGGGTTTTCTCAAGTTTAAGTTTACAACAAATAGTGCTATGAACCTTCTTGTACATGTCTTTTTATGAACATATATAACTATTTCTGCATCTTTGCCAAAAAGTGGAATTAATGGGTTTATAGGCATGCTTATATTCAGCTCTACTCATTACTTAATCATCACTTTTCCAGTATGGTTGTATACTCTCAGCAGTACTAGAACAGGGCTCCAGTTGCTCCACATTCATGCTGACTTTTGATATTGTCCTTTTCATCTTTGCTATTCTGGTGAGTGGTCGTGGTACTGCACCATACATCTTCCTAGCAATTGATGAAAGTGAACAGCTTTTTGTACATTAACTGGCCATTTGGACATCTTGTGTGAAGTGCCTGTTTCAAATCTTTTGCCTATTTAAGCAAATATTACTTTTAAGATCAGCAAAATACCATAATTTTCTCAACAGCTTCCCTGGTGGCTCATTTGGTAAAGAATCCACCAGCAATGAGGAGACCCAAGTTTAATCCCTGGGTCGGGAAGATCCCCTGGAGAAGGAAATGGCAATCCACTCCAGTATTCTTGCCTGGAGAATCCCACAGATAGAGGAGCCTATTGGGTACAGTCCACGGGGTTGCTAAGAGTCAGACCTGACTGAAAGAGACTTAGCACTAGCACTATATAATTCAGAGCAGTTCAGTGCTAGTACAGAAAGCAGTAAACATTCTGCAAATAGAAAAGTATATACCTGTAAGTGTGATCCCATTACATCACACATCTTGAGAGGAAAAATGGTAATTTATATATACCTGTGCACACGTGCTCAGTTTGTGTCTGACTCTGCAATCACATGGACTGTAGCCCACCAGGCTCCTCTGTCCATGGGATTTCCCAGGCACAAATACTGGAGTGGGTAGCCATTCCCTTCTCCAGGGGGTCTTCCTCACTCAGCAATCGAGCCCAGGTCACTTGCATCGAAGGTAGGTTCTTTTTCATCTGAGCCACCAGGGAAGCCCAGAGCTGAGGGTATGTGTGCTCTTATATTTGAAGATGTGTAGACTATTTGGGGGAATAGCGTGTGCACTGCCTTCCTGATCCTCTGCTCCAGACTCCTTCTAGGTTGCGTTCAGAACTGCAGAGCTGAAACACTAGAAACCACATCTCTCAGACTCCGCTGCAGACAGTGCTCTGGATGCAGGATTAGGCTCCACTAATCAGATACATTCACACAAGATTTGGAAGGCAGAGGGCAGAGAGGGCCTGCTTCCTGTGTGCCCCTGCTGGCCAGCAGAACTCAGGTCTCCTGCATTGCAGGTGGATTTTTCACCACTGTACCACCTAGGAAGCCCATATATACTCTTGACTAGCCAATAAATATTCACCTTCCTTTAACCTCACATGCCTATATTAGCCTTTACTTTCTTTTTCTCTTTTATGAGTTACCAGAATGCACTACAGCATTAGCTGCTTATTTTTAGTTTACTGATTAAATTTTAATAAGATGCTTCAGACAGCAGAACAATCAGTTAAAGAAAGTTAATACTGCTGGACAAGATCAATGCATAACGGACACCACGTGTGAGTGAAAAAGTAGAAGAATAAACAATGTGACTTTGGTTGTATTTACCTTAGGCATACCACAGAACAAAATCTTAGCCCTAAATGTAACAAAACTGGTGCTTTAAATGTGATCATATAAGTAGTTCAGGTTTATAATTAAAAAAAAAAAAGAGGTCAGATATACTAACTTACTTCAAGAGCTCAATATTTACAATTCTACCAGAAAAAAAAAAAATCCATCTCACATTTTTAGCATTCCCACTATCCTACTGTGTATGCACATGACAAAAATATGGCATTGAAATAACATAACAAATAGTATATGGAACAAATCTGATATATCTCTAAGGCTTTAGAAAGAAGAGCTCTTGCTATGACATGTAAAAAGTTGCATCATTCTCTAACAAAGCATATCACTGTAATGAATATGTCTGAGGATATTACAGTGAAGCTATTGGGAGAACCAAAATTTAATGGTTTGACATGGACCATTAAACATGAAATTAAAACATTAATCTCAATTCTAAAGAAGGTTTATTTTGCAGGATGACTTTCTTAAATAAACAAGATTTATAGTTTCTTCGATAAAAAAACTATTTGAGTGAAGGTCCATTTCCTTTAAGTATCATTCAAATTTTTCAAAGGAAAATTAATTTTAAGAACAAAATTAAGTTCATAATGCTAGCCAACCATAAGAATCATTCTGTAAAAGCAGGTGTAAGGTAAAATAGAAAGACCCCAAAGAAATGTTTTTCCTTTGCACACTAGTATCTTCTCCTGCATGAGCAGCCCAGATAAACTCAGATAGCTTTCTAGGATAAGCTATTATACTGTGTCACTGGGCAACACTAACTACATGGGTTAAAAAAAAAATCTAAAGATGACAGGGAATGAGGCTTGATGTTGTCTGTTGCTATTGTTTTTAAATTCTACCACTCAATCTAATGGAACTGGAGAACTATGGATTCCCATACAAAATGCAGAAGAGAAAAGAAACCAAGGTCCTGGAGAATCCACAAATTAGAAAATGAGCTTAATCACATTTGATGAGAAACCACCAATCCCCAAAGGGAGATTCAATTGCATAATCATGTCCTATTTAGTTTCATGCTGGTAGAGAGCATGTAAAACTTGTTTGATGGTAGATCTTCATACTTATCACTCTGCTTGACACATACTAGACATGAGAAATTTATCAAGTAAAAAACTTGTTGAATAAATAAAATATTGTATTTTAATGTGTTGAGTTTATATACTACTCCATTTTGTGTCCAACTTCTTTCATTCATACATTGTAATAATCTTATGTACTTCCTAAGTATGATTCTTGATGGGTGCATTACATTCATGAACCATAATTTAAGCATTCCTCAAATTTTCAGAAATAAACTTTGTTATAATCAAAATACAATAAAAATTTATGCAGTCATTAAGAACTGATTCCAATTTTTGCTGTCATAAATAATGTAGCAGTGTGGATTTTAAAATATAAACCGCTATTCTCATTTCTCATTATTGCCTTGGGACAGATAAATGAGAGAAACTGGATTTAGATATCTAGAGATAGAGCTATCTTATCTTTGGGGGCAAACTAGCATATATTATTAGTAGGAAAATCAGAGAGCATTATCAGCTTGTCACACATGCATAAATTAATCCACCTGCTTCTTAATGCCTAGCTGAAACAGACTAAAAAATTGGAGTTTTCCCATGATAAAACAGAAATGGATTTTATCTAGCAAGAGCTGGGTTATATAGGGTGGGTATGGGAGAATTGATCCTGATAAGGAACATGCACTGAGCTAGGCCTTTGTTCTGTTACTTAGTGAGCTTTGAGAAATTTCTGAGACTCTGGTACTCTCCAATATAAGGCTTCCTGGTGAAATGAACTGAGTCTTGAGAAGTTTGACAGGAAAGGGCCAAGAAGACAGAACTTGTGCACACTTTGAGGTATTCACTGCAGGGGTTACTGCAGGCATATGATCAGCTGTTACTTTATCTCTCATGTATCTAAAAGTTCAGTTGTTATACACATCAGTAATATCACTTACTTTGGTATCCCAGATCACCACGAAGTCATAATATACAACAAAAGCAAAAGAGACACCATTTCAACACATTAAATTTAACATTTCAGTATCAAATTAATTGTATTTATTTATACCTTATCTAGTTCTGGAAAGAAGTAAAGATGGCCTATATAAACTTAGATAATTAAAGAAGAGGAAATAAAATTAAAAAAATAAAAAGTCTTTGAGGGAAATGGGACAAAGGGGAAATCAAGAATAGAAGAGTTTCAGGATAATGTGGCCTGTATAGAGAGAACTGAGATTAATCTATGAAAAACTTGCTGACAGGCTCTGTATCTTTGTTAAAGGCAGAGATAAACTTCTTAGGAGCCAATGCCAAGAGAAAAACACTACTAGCTACATGAGCCATGGTATCTCTAAAATAAAAACAAAGCAATTGCCTAGAAGCCTTATTAGTTATGATTTTGAGAGTGGAGAGAAAAATTATCTCGAGTGTCCTTAAAAGAAGAAACGTGATGAATAGTATCTTCAACATCCATATAGCAAATACTATGAGACATTTTACAACACAATTTCTATAGTTTCTTGTTATAAGTAGGCCAATGGCAAGACAGCACAAAAGCCAGGTACTCTACATTTGTACAATATATTTACAAATTGACCCACTCAATGGCTTCCTAAAACTGCCTGAAAAAAGTGAAAGTCACTCAGTCATGTCTGACTCTTTGTGACCCCATGGACTGTAGCCTGTCAGGCTCCTCTGTCTGTGGAATTCTCCAGTCAAGAATACTAGAGTGGGTTACTATCCCCTTCTTCAGGGGATCTTCCCAACTCTGGGATTGAACCTGTTCTCTTACATTGCAGACAGATTCTTTACTGTCTGAGCCACCAGGGAAGCCCAAAACTGCCTAGATACAATAAACAACACACCAGGCCCAACCGAATGCCCGTGCCAAAGGAAACTCATTACATTTGGCTGATTCAGACAGCAATCCTGAGGGCCATTCTACGAATAAATTCTAGATGCTCTGACTCACTCTGCTGGCCCTTCTCCAGAAAAGAGCAGCAGCCCTGAGGAAAAAAATAGCCACAAAGCAACCTCATGGGCCAAGAGAATTCAGCATATCATTCCACTCTAAATAATTAAGGATGAGGGACTATAGTTCATCTGGGGGTAGCCTTGGGCCCCTAAGAATTACTGCACTATGGAAATACATTGTGGAATGCCTGCCAGATGAGTTTACCAAATCAGTACAACCCTGGGATTCATTGGCCAAAACCAAAGAGGATATTTGTTACAATATGAAAGTGTTCATTAATCAGTCATGTCTGACTCTTTATGACACCATGGACTGTAGCTCACCAGCCTCCTCTGTCCATAGGGATTCTCCAGGCAAGAATACTGCAGTGGGTAGCCATTCCCTTCTCCAGGGTATCTTCCTGACCCAGGGAGCAAACCTGGTCTCTCACATTGCAAGCAGATTCTTTACCATCTGAGCCACCAGGGACATACTCATGGCTAAAAAGCAATCCCCAAACCTATACTGGAGCCCAGCTGTCTGGGGACAATGCACTAAAGATGCTGGTACTGGGTGGGGGAACATTTTTCTGGACTACTGCCCCGTCAGTACTCAATTTTCAGGTGGGTTCAAATTTCTCTATAAATGCTTTCATGTCCCCTAGTTGTACACCCTTTCATCAGAGCTGAGGTTGAGAGAGCACAGGATACAGAGGGGGTTCTGTCTGAAAGTTTTTTTTTTTTTTTTTGATTCTCCAACCCTGCATCAACAAGAATCTTTCTTTCACTTTATTAATGCTTAACCTACACATTAGGAACCCTCTGTGTTCAGTCTGGCAAATAATAATATATTGTCTTACAGATGAGGAAACCAAGGTTTGGGATGGTTATAACCAAAGTCTGTAGATTTTCTGTTTGGCAGACTCTGCAGCACATCTCAGTCTAATGCTGTCCCCACCGTAGTACTCTCAACCAAGAAGGGAAAATTTTCAGCTCTCAGCTTAATTTCATTATGTCCTACAGTGGGTTCTCTAATACTAAAATGGATATTTTTGTGTCACGCAATTAAAAGCAACAAACACAACTGTATGCAAATCTGCATCTGAGGTCCAAAGACAAGTATCACATTCCAGACTGACTTCTGGTCCCTGTTATTTGTTTTTCCCATCCAACAAGAACCCTACCAGTCAAATCAAGCAGGCTCTCTACAAAAAAGGTCTCTGCAAATATTTAGCTCCCTCCCACTTACAAACCTGTGTTCATACCATTCCTCTTCATTGAAATATGATGTCCCTTTCTTTTGGCATCTTTGAATCCAAACACCA
>SJXQ01004619.1:7518-44716 GCA_006408695.1 Aepyceros melampus | reverse complement strand
TCCAAACACCATTATTAAGGGCAGTATGATTTTCTGCCTCCTTAGAAATGCATCTCTATCAGCCCCGCAGGACATAATCTCTCTGTTCTCTGAATCTCTATAGTATTCAAATCTGTAGTACTCATTCATCAAATATGACTCTCTCTTGCTTGCTTATCAGTTTTCTGTGTATTGTTATTGTTCAGTCACTAAGTCATGTATGATTGCAGCACGCCATGGATTATAGCACACCAGGCTTCCCTGTCCTTCACTAATCTCCTGGGGTTTGCTCAAACTCATGTCCATTGAGTCAGTGATGCCACCCAACCATCTCATCCTCTGTCACCCTCTCTCCTCCTGCCCTCAGTTTCCCTCAGATCACAAGCTGCTTGAGGGATGAGACTTTCACTTGCCCTGTCTGCACTGACAATAGCAACTAGCACCCAGATGACACAGAGAAAAAACACCCAATGACTGATGGCTAAGACTCCAGGTCCTCTGAACAGTCTAAACAATCGAGCTGCCAACTTCACTGTCTTTCTTTCATTATAAACTTGTCTGACTCTTTGCAACCCCATGGACTATACAGTCCATGGAATTCTCCAGGCCAGAATACTGGAGTGGGTAGCCGTTCCCTTCTCCAGCAGATCTTCCCAACCTAGGGATTGAACCCTGGTCTCCCACATTGCAGGTGGATTCTTTACCAGCTGAGCCACCAGGGAAGCCCAAGAATACTAAAGTGGGTACCCTATCCCTTCTCCAGCAGATCTTCCCGATCCAGGAATCAAACTGGGATCTCCTGCATTGCAGGTAGATTCTTTACCACCTGAGCTACCAGGGAAGCCTTAAACTCAACCAATTTTTTTTTTCTTTTTGGTTGAGCTGTAAGGCATGCGGGATCTTAGTATCTGGGTCAGGGATTGAAACTGTGCCCCTATGGTGCAAGTGCAGAGTCCTAACCACTGGACAAGCCTTAACCACTTGAGGTTAGTCCCTCAATCAATCTTTTAACTTTTCATTTTCCCCTTTACATTGTTCTATTTTAACTGTTCATAACACAAAACCAAGTTATATGTTTTAACACTGGACTGACCATCGATTCTTGCATGACATGTACGAGAACTATTTTCTACTCACTGATACATACTTGCTGCTGCTGCTGCTGCTGCTAAGTCACTTCAGTCATGTCCGATTCTGTGCAACCCCATAGACGGCAGCCCACCAGGCTTCCCCATCCCTGGGATTCTCCAGGCAAGAACACTGGAGTGGGTTGCCATTTCCTTCTCCAGTCCATGAAAGTGAAAAGTGAAAGTGAGGTCGCTCAGTTGTGTCTGACCCTCAGCGACCTCATGGACTGCAGCCTTCCAGGCTCCTCCATCCATGGGGTTTTCCAGGCAAGAGTACTGGAGTGGGGTGCCTTTGCCATCCCCGATACATACTTAGGAACAGACAACTCGGAATATGCATAAATTTTCATTGTCACTTCATAATATGTTATAGGAATATCATTTATTTAACCAGTGCTTTACGGGTGCTCATTTAGGATGGTTTTGTTTCTTTCTTATAAATTATGGTGGTAAATCTACCTACCTATATTTTTATGAACATTTCATTATTTTCTGAGATTAAATTCCTAAGGTGATTGATATTTATTGCTATCTTGCCCTCCAGGCAGTCTGAAGCAATTTCATTTTTACCATCAATGTAGGACAGTGTTTGTTTACAGAGAATGGTTGCCTCAGGTTGGCTTTAGGGAGGCTGACAGTGAAGGAAGGAGGGAAAAAGAAAGGGAAGCAGATTAGGGAGGGTTAGGTCTTTAAAAAAAAAAAAAAAACTTTAAAAGACTATTTCCCATACTTGTTGGCAATGAGAATGAGCATTTTGTTTTTCAAATTTGTGAAGTCAACAGATTAAAAATGCACCTCATTGCTTTAGTTTACAATTCCTTGATCATGATCAGGTTAAATATATAATATATAATGTATGTATGAGCTAGCTATATTTGTTCTTTTATGAACCTATAGCTTTTGGTTAAAATTTTGTACTCTCTGCTCTTTGTGGGACATGGACACTCTGTTTTTAAAGCAAAAGCGTGCATGAAGAATATTTTCTCTCAAAATGTAAAACTTCTTCCCACAAGAACTACCCTTTGAGTAAGATCTTGATATGTGTGGCCCTTATTTGATCTCTTCCCCTTTATAAATGTGACTTCCAAAGGAAAAAGAAATTTTGCCACTATCGAATTAGACATAACTTTCCTAGAGGCAATGAAGACCTTGCTTCAGCAAACTTCCTTCAATAAAGCTCCTGCCATTCCTGGAACAACTAAAGGGAAGGACTATGGAGGAAAGCCTGGTCTCTGAGGAAAGGGATTTATGTAATAGATACGACTGTAGGGTTTTCCTGTGGCTGTGGTAAGTAAGGAGGAGGGAATTTATGGCTGAAAACAAACATTCTGTATTTGGATAAAGACAGAGACATTACAATTCACAACCATCTAGAGAATACAGTCAGTAATGCATAAAAGCCACAAATGATAGAAACGAGTGTGCTAGGACAAGAGTAACAGTGGGGGCAGCAGGAGCAAAGATTAGAGGGTCTTAAAGATTCCCAGATGTCTTCAGGTTCATTCCAATCAGTTTAAAGAAGAGGACACTCAGAAGTTACTTGTTGATACAGAAATTAAATATTTTCACACTACACATAGTAGGAGGGCATGGCAACCCACTCCAGTATTCTTGCCTGGAGAATCTCCATGGACAGAGGAGCCTGGTGAGCTATAGTCCATGGGGTCACAAAGAGTCAGACATGACTGAATGACTAACACCCATACACACATAAGGGGACCCATCAAGTGCTATGGCCCCTCCCTCTATGAAATACAATTCCTCAGAGAAGAAAGGAATTGAAAGCTAAAGGACATTGAGAAATCACAGAGCCCTAGGAATCAGACAGATTATTTATGGACCCCATCACTCACAGGGTTGAATGGTTTCTACACTGCTGGGGCCACATTCCTGGAACCACATTCTATTGTACTCCTGTGTATTTCCATCACTGACCATAACCTTCATCTTGAAAATGGCCAACGTAGGTTTAATTTGAACCATGAGCCAGACCACACTTTTAAAATAGATGCAAAAAATCTAAAGAAATAGCAAAGAAACAGATTTTGTCCTTGAGGTTTAAGGTGGTGAGCCTACGACTAAAATCTGTTCAATATGTGACAGAATTGATTGGATGTGTGCCAGGACATTTTTGAGAGAGACCCTAATCATGAAGAAGACACTGTAGACTGCTTACAAAAATGCTATCCACAATGCTTTTGCCCCCAGTCTTTCTCTAGGAGGAGGGCTGGAAAAGTTCTCAAACTCCCTTGTAACTACGGGTATACATGTGATCCACTTCTACCAATGTGATGTAAGGGGAAAAGTCTTTTTTTCAGAGGACATACTTCTGGCAAACCCTTCTGCACGTGCCCTCTTTCTTCCCACATGGAATACAGATGTGAGGTGTGGACTACAGCCATTGTACAACCATGAGAATGAGAACCACATGCTACACTTAATGGGTTGGAAAAACAGAAAGATATGTGTCTTTGAAGGCATTCGCTCTGAACTGCCTACCTCCTAACTTATTTTGTGAGATAACAACACCCTTATCTAAGTGTCTATTAAATGCATTTCCTGCCAATTGCAGTCAAACTCATTCCTACTAATAGACCAAGGGAAAGCAAACAAACTGCAATTGAGCTCTCCACTGTGGTATAAAGAGGCAGATACACATCAAAAATGAAGTAAAAGTGCCATACATGCTATAAAAGAAGTAAAGGATACATTAAGGGGAAAACGATTAGGTCAGTGGTACCCAGAAAAAGATATGGTCTAGCATCACAGACCAGGCGACACTTTTTCTTTTTTTAAAAAATTTATTCATTTGTTTTGCTGTGGCATGTGGAATCTAGTTACCTAACCAGGGATCAAACCCAAGGACCCCCCATTGTGAGTGTGAAGCCTTAGCCACTGGACCACCAGGGAAGTCTCCAGGCAACACTTGAAAGTATCAAAAAATGACTTGTTTGCCAGGGGCAGGAGGGAAAGTCTCTCTTACCGTGCTTTCTGTCCAACATGCTACCTCTATTCCCAAGCTAAAACAAGTCAAGCAACCTAGGAACATTGCAATAATACAACAGACATCTCATTCTAACAACAATCTATCAGGATCTTCTACAGCCAAGCATCATACCAGGAGTCTGATCCTCAAAATATTAAATAACATAAAACCTGCCCTCATGCTGGTTAGTTTAACCAACTTTTTCAAGGCTATCTCAATAAAGTAAGTAGTCAGAACTCCATGGCTGCATACCTGTTTCTGATATGTACTGCTGTGTTTGGCCTACAAGAAGTCTGATGTTCTAAGTCTTCCAAATTAAAACCTACCCTTTGTTCCTTATCATCTCGGAATCGCCTCTCTGCTAGAATAAAAGGAGAGACATCATGTTGTCATTTGTGATCACGGAAAATCTCAATGCAATTATGAACCTGGCAAAGATCCCAGGAGATCAAATCAGGCTCTTTGGTAACTCACAGCTTCAAAGCCTCTGGCGACAATGAGGATCCAAGTACTTAAGAAAATTATCTCATGAGCCATTCACCTCCTTGGAAATTGCTTCTGAAATGTCTGCAATGTCTTGCTTTAGCTACCAGGGAAAGCCAATCTGAGGGAAGGTTCCATCCACAAACCAATTTCTCCTACTAACTGGAGGAGAAAATTCTCTTTGGAAAAGCATTTCACCATACTTCATATAAGCATTACAGGATTATAACACCTCATACAGTTTATTCTAAACCAGATTTTTCTTCCTGTTCTTACTACCCAGACGCTGTGAAACACGAGGCAAACTCTATGGAAACATAGCTCCTTACCACCCTTTGAGCTGAATGAAACATTCGTCTACCTCAGAGATGGGAGAGTAAGACAAAGGGTCACAGTTGATGTGGCCTGGTACAGAACCAATAGGAATGCAACTGGGTGCCAAGAAGAATCAAATATAAATTTGTTAAACTATAAAGGAATCTTTCAGAATCATCTGGGGGAAAAAAATGAAGTCTGCTGGCCACATGCACGAATAACCATAAGAACATTCTTTGCCTTACTTACCTTGTTATTCTGGTCTATAATTGTTTTCACATTTTTAGAGCTCACTCATGCAATTAAGGCCTCAAAACAGCTTTGGGGCACTGGATTCCAACCCTAGAATGGGGGTGCATACAGGGGGATCCACAGCTATGGGTCACTAGAGCCAACAGCAAGATAGCTACCATAACCCCTTTACCAAGCTTTCTCAGGATTCACCAGTCTGCCTAAAGCACTGAGTCAGTGGAGGCCTAGGGCAAGAGAACTTGATGAGTTTCTGAGTTACAATGCTGAATACTTGGACTAATCTCAGGAAATAGCTCCATATGGCATCTCTTTTACTATAACCACTCTGACAAGTCAATGCCAAATCTCTCATTTTAGTGACAGGCCAACATGGCTGCTTTGATCTCATGCGATCTCATTCAATAGTGAGCGGTGCAGCCCATGATTTACCATAATGCTTTATCATAAGAGATCACACATAATCTCTTACATGTGAATTAACAAGAGGGTAATGAGCTAAAAGTATTGTGAGCTGTATTTTGATGAATTTTATACTTTGTACATATGCAGACATATATGCAGAACACTTTAACCTCATTATTAGTGGAACTGTAATTCTTTGCTCTTCTATCATTGTAAATTCCTTGGTGATTTCTACAAGCCTCCTAATTACTATATGCATTCTTAAGGTGTTCAAGTTAATAATCTCATTTACTCTGGCTGTTCTATAAGGTTCATACAAAATGAACTTTATTTAATTACCTGGCTCACTATTCCCTACAGTTCTTCAACAAATGAGTTATTAGTAAGAAATAACCATTACAGGAACTTCCTCCCAAATATTTCAGTTATATAGCACTATATAACAAGGTATATCATGGACAAAGTAATCTTTGATTTTAAATGGCTTGAAATATATTAGCTGCCTGTTTGCATGATTACAAGAAGAAAAATATACAAATATATTTCTTTAATCATTTATGAGATATTCAAAATGCTCACTCTTAATTTATTAATAATGAGTAATTTATATGATGAAATATGATTTACTGAACACCAGAATTCTTGCCTGGGAAATCCTATGGACAAAGGAGCTTGGCAAGCTACAGTCCATGGCGTCACAAAAGAGTTGGACACAATTCAAAAACTAAAAAACAACAACACTGTACTAAGCAGAGCAGAATCTAGCATTTGACTCAAAATATCAATAGCGATAAATAGGTTTTTTTAAATCTCCAGAACTGATGAAAAGTAATTCTATTTTCAATACAACTTAGTGAGGTGGGATCATATACGTTGTTCATAGCCCCCAAAGGACGCTGTTTATCTCTAAAATGTCTCTCCCTGGACTCCCTTTTGTATGAAAAACCAGAGGTTGGACATCACAAGATTCTATATCGCCAATGGTGCTGGTTAATAAGAGACTATTCAGTGAATTGGTTTTTTGCCGTCTGGAAATACTCCTCAAAACTTTCCATTTTTGGACATGATAAACTCAGAACCCATAGGACTCTTTCCCTCTCCTGCATGTGCACATGTGCACGCACACGCACACACACACACACACACACAACAAGCATAAAGCCTAGGAATGATAGAGAAACAAACTTAAGGTACCGGACAGTGAGCAGAAGCATATGGACTCTCACAAGAACTCACAACTGCTGGGAGGGACAGAGACAGAGAACTAGATAAATAAGTTTTAGTCACCATGGCTTTCAGCCTGAGGCTAAGTCAGCATTTGTGATGAACAGTAGCCAGTGGAGGACAGGGCACACATGGAAAAAACCCAACATTATCCTGGCCTAGAGAACCAGGACAGATGAGTTGGAAAAATGCTGAAGAAGTGTGGGAATCCCAGGAGAGCCAAATGCTATCTACCCATATCCTGAACAACACTGGTCATTGAATCCTGAACTACGCTGATATGAAATAAATGCAAAGCAAAAGAACAGACTCAGAACTGAGACTGTAACTGCCATCCAGAAGGTTCTGGTGAGCAAAGAGAAGCAGACAGACACCGGCAGACTCTGCGCTCACTTGAAGCAGGGGGATGGTGAGCGTTTTAGTCTGGGTCTAGGTGCAGCTCAAGTACTCACAGCAGAAGCAAGCAGGTGGGAAAAACCTAGTCATTCAGCCCTGGAAAATCAAGTAACAAGAATCCAGAAAGTCATGAGCACTGAAGAGAAAGCGCCAAAGAGTAGATCCCTAATCCCTGATTACCCACATCTCTGACTAAACTCTGAACAACACTTGCACAGACTAGACTCTTAACAGCCATCCAAAAACAACAGATCTGAACAAAGACAAGAGCTACTATACAAGAGTTAGCTGTTCAAGCCCAGCCAAGAAAACTGGCTGCTAAAATACAGTACTTATTGGATAAACATCATATAGTCCAGTATCTACTGGATGATGATATCCAAGATACAACACTCATGATATCCAAGATACAATCCCAAAGTACCCAGCATACAAAGAATATATATGTGTGTGTGTATAAAATACACACACACAATATAACACATTATCAGGAGAAGAGAAAACCATTCTAGTCCAACTCCTAGATGAACTGAGATGTTGGAACTAACAGACAAGGATGCTAAAGTGGCTATCCTCAACGAAATACAAGGAGACCTGCTTTCAATTAATAAAAACCTGACTTCTGACTTTGGCATATAAGGACCTCGGAAGTTGCCACTCCCACTTCCACAATAAGAAAAAAAGGTGAACAAACTGAAAATCAACAATTCTTTCTAGATCCATCAGAGGACTGAGCTCACGGGGCAAACCCTTCAAAACTGGAGAGACAGAGAGGTCCATTTAGAAAATCCAATGTATCAAAGCAGAAAGAAGCCCAGGAAAAGAAAACTCCAGAACCAGAATCAGAGTGAATGTGAAAGTGAAATTCACTCAGTCGTGTCCTACTCTTTGTGACCGGGCCAGAATACTGGAGTGGGTAGCCTTTCCCTTCTCCAGGGCATCTTCCCAACCCAGGGATCGAACCCAGGTCTTCTGCATTGTAGGCAAATTCTAGACCAGCAGAGCCACAAGGGAAACCTAGAATCAGAGTAAGAACCTAAACTGTAGTTGATTGCTGGAGGCTCAGTGTAGATAAGTTTTAGAGTTAAAAACTTTGGGGGTGGGGCTGATGTCAGGCAGACCCTAATACTTTTGTGAGTTTTACTACCAGGAGCCCTACCAAGTTCTCACAGGGAAGATCAGAGAAAAATTCCCTCAGGCTTCTAGCAGGGAGAGGGGGAAAAATAGCCATTGTGTAATATGCCCAGAACATTTTCTACCTCTTAATGAGGCCTGCCCTCAAGAGAAACTATCTGGGGCTTCCCTGGTGGCTCAGTGATAAAGAATCTGTCACCAATACAGGAGACATGGGATAGATCCCTGGTCTGGGAAGATCCCACATGCTGTGGAGCAAATAAGCCTGTGCACCACAACTGTGGAGCTTGTGCTCTAGAGACCAGGAACTGTAACTACTGAGCCCACATGTCATAATTACTGACGCCTATGGTTTTTCCAGTAACCATGTACGAATGTGAGAGTAGGACCATAAAGGAAGCTGAGCACCGAAGAATTAACGCTTTCAAACTGTGGTGCTGGAGAAGACTCTTGAGAGTCCCCTGGACAGCAAGGAGATCAAACCAGCCAATTCTGAAGGAAATCAACCCTGAATATTCATTGGAAGGACTGAGGCTGAAGCTGAAGCTCCAATATTTTGGCCACCTGATTCGGAGAGTCGACTCATTGGAAAAGACCTTGATGCTGGGCAAGATTGAAGGCAGGAGGAGAAGGGGACAACAGAGGATGAGATGGTTGGATGGCATCACCAACTCGATGGAAATGAGTTTGAGCAAATTCCAGGAGATAGTGAAAGACAGGGAAGCCTGGTGTGCTGCAGTCCATAGTGTCACAAAGAGTCAGACAAGACTGAGCGACTGAACGACAACAATGTGCCCTAGAGTCCATGCTCTGCAACGAGAAGCCACTGCAGTGAGAAGCCCATGTACCGCAACTAAAGAAAAGCCTGCGCAGCAATGAAGACTCACCACAGCCAAATATAATAAACAAATACAATTATACAAAGAGAAAGAGACTATTTAACAAAGCCTAGTCATCCTTGGCATCACTGACTCAATGGACATGAGTTTGAGCAAGTTCCGGGAGTTGGTGATGGACAGGGAAGCCTGGCATGCTGCAGTCCATGGGGTCGCAGAGTCAGATCCAACTGAGCAACTGAACTGAACTGAGTCAACCTTTGAAAAGTGAAATACTCAGAATACCCAAATACCCTATTAGTTCTAACCCCCTTTAGCCTTCCACATGGGGGGAAAAAATCACCCAATTCCAGCCCCATTTAGTCTTCCTGTCTCATCTAAGGGACTTTCCAGGTGGCACTAGTGGTAAAGAACTCACTTGCCAATGCAAGAGATGTAATCTAAGGGAGAAAAACAAAAGCTGAGAAGTAGCTGTGAAGGTCACAGCAGAGGGGTACAGTTTCACTAAAAGACTGAGACCCAACCTTAGGATTATAAAGCACTTTGTCTCTCCCTGCACCTTCCCACCTCATCAATAGAATTCTTATATAATGACATGGGAATAAAACTGAAAGTATAGCACATCCCAGACCTTATTTAAGAACAAGTCCCTAGGAGAACCTGAAGACAAGAGGAAAGTGAAAAATAAAGATACCAGAGGAAAGTTTATCCTGACACCTACAGCTATAGTAAATATTACACACAGCCTAACTTTTAGCCAGACTAACATCAAGCTTCACACTAAAGGCCTACTTATCTCAGTTCCTATTACCCAGTACGTGATGTACAGTTTTCAGCAAAACATGTCAAAGCATAATAAAACAAAACAATCTAGTTAGATGAGACAGAGAAAGCATGAGAACTGGATTCAATTATGGCTGAGATGTTGTAATGATTAACTGATGAAAGCTTCAGCCAAGATACTAGAAGTCTCAGCAGAGAAACAGAAACAATGAAAATGAAATTTTAGAACAAAAAATTACATAATTTCTTTTTTCTCTCTTTAATTTATTTATTTTAATTGGAAGATAATTGCTTTACAATATTGTGATTTTTTGCCATACACAATATGAATCAGTCATGGATAAGTGTCCCCTCCATCCTGAACCCCGTCCTACCTCCCTCCCCATCCTACCCCTCCAGGTTGCCACATCACTGGCTTTGGGTGCCCTGCTTCACACATCAAACTCACACTGGTTATTATCTATTTTATATATGGGAATGTGTATCTTTCAATGTTATTCTCTCAAATCATCCCACCCTCCCCTTCCTCCACTGAGTCCATTTTTTCAATTTGCACAGCATAAAGACATCCTTTGTGAAATATAACACTTCTGTCTCAATCCTCAATCAGGTTATTATATCTTGCCTCTGGACAGCAAGAGAAGTAGGTGACACCAGAGAAACTCTAAAAGACCTCTCCACGACAAAGTCAATGAACTCATTCCCAGGCTCAGCATAGCATGTCAGGACAAGCTGGCGGTGGCATCTGTTACTTTATTGATCATAAAATACATAATTTCTGAAAAAAAAATCACTAGGTTGAGTAACATCCAAATGGATATGACAAAGGAATAAGAGAACTTAAAGACTGAACAATAGAAATTACAGAAGGTAAGGAATACAGGGAAATAAAATGAAACAAAATGAACAGGAGCTAAGAGACCTGTTAAATAACATTATATAGTCATAAATAAATGTAATTAGAATACCAGATGAAAAAGAAAGAAGAAAAAATTTTAAAGAAATAATGGATGAAAATTTCCCAAAATTGATGAAAGAAATTCATGGATACAAACATGAATCAAAGCAGGACAAACACAGAGAAACCCAAAGTAGATAATAAAACATTGTAAGCCAAAGATGAAGAACAAATCTTGAAAGCAACCAGAGAAAAATGCAATATTACCAATAAGAAAACAATGATCTGATTAATGTTTAACTCCTCATCAAAAACCATGGAGAACAGAAAGACTGCAGCCAACATCTTTAAAATCTTGGAGGGCTAGGAGAATGTTAACCCAGAATTCTATATCCAGTACACATATCCCTGAGGAGGGAAAACAAAGTAAAGATACTTTCAGATCTTAATTAAAAAAATTAAAAGCATCTATCACTGGCAGATCACTATAAGAAGTGGATTTGTTGGTAGCAGACTTGCCTTGTAAGAAATACAACAAGTTATTTAGCTGTAAGGGAAATGGTATCAGATGAAATTGGGACACTCAAATATGAATAAAGACCATCAGAAGTGATAAATGGCAGAATAAAAACAGAGGACTATATTTTGCTTTTTTCCTCTAAATTTTTTTATAAATCGAGAAACTGTCTAAAACTAAAGCGATAACAGAGTCTTGTGGAGTGTGTGTATATGCGTGTGGACATTTAACACCTATAAAAAGAAAGAAAAGAAATGTGGACATATAAGTTTGTAAGACTTTCATGTTTTACTTGAAGTAGTACATTATTAACTAATGTACCAAGTAGTGCATTATTAACTAATTAAGTGGACTGTGAAAAGTTATGCTTGTATATTGTAACCTCTAGGGCAGCCACTATAAAAATAGTATAAGCAAGAATAGCTAAAATATCAATAGCCAAAATAAAATAGAATTCTGAAAACACATTCAAGCCCTCTAGAAACGTGGCAAGAAGAAGAGAGGAAGGAAAAACAGATGCATAGAAAATAAAAATAGAAATATTTGGCATAAGCCCAATCATGTTAATCATTACAATTAAGTAGAAACTTTCAGAAGGCAAAAATGAAACAAACTACACGTCTATGCTGTTTACAAAATACTCATTTTAAATATAAATACATGGATCAAAAATGAGCAGATGAAAAAAATATACCTTGAAGAGAGTAATAAGGAAAAGGCTAAAACGACCATTAACATCACAAGACGAATTTTAAAACTAAATGTATTATCAGATATAAAGGACTCTTCATAATGATAAAAGGGTCAATTTAACAGGAAGGGATCAACCTAAATGTGTATGCATTTCGTAACAGAATTTTCAAGTATATGAAACAAGAACTGACAGAACTGAAGGGGAGAAATAGGCAATTCTCCAACTATAGTTGGGGACTTTAACACTCCTTCTTCAGCATGGATTGAACTAGAGGAAAAAAAAATTCAGCAAAACCACAGAAGACCTGCACAACATTATCAGCCACTTTGACTTAATATATATTTATAGAATGACATAACCAATAATGGCAGAACACATTCTTTTTCAGATTTACATGGTATAGCTACTAGGAGAGAACATATTCTAGGTTATAAAACAAGCCTCAATAATTTTTTCTTTAAAAAAAAAAAACTGAAATCATATGGAGTATGTTCTTTGACCACAATTGAATCAAATTAGAATACAGTTTTAGGGCACACAGGACCACCCTCAAGCTTGTGATTCACCAAGAAAGAGTCAACAGCAGGTTATACTAATGGCTAAGATTCACTGCAGTCTAGGGTACAGAGTAAAAGCAAGAGAGAAAATATATGCATTGGGTAGAAGAATCCAGAGCGGTCAGACACACAGCTTTTTATACATTCTTGAAACAAAATACAGGGACATATGCAAAATATCTCTGCCCAGGGAAGAGCAGAAAAAGCAACTGAGTCTCAGTGTTCATGGCTTATATGAAGGGCTGGTCATACAGGCATATACAGCCATGGGAACTGACACTCAGGACCCCAACAATGAAACTAGGTATACTTCATCAATCTAGATGTTTGTACAAAGTTGTTCTGACAAACAGGTACAGCATGGTCTATTGCTCCTGGTGTGCAAAACAAAATCAACCATTAACATGAAAACATGCAGAAGGCCACATTCCCAGGGGTTAACCAAGAGTATGGTTCCAGGTTCCTTTAGAGACATAAAAAGTTAGCAACTAGACTCCCTGTGTTAATATCTTCCTCACAAATACCAATATGTAAACGAGGAAAACCCTACATATTTGGAAAGTAAACAATAAATAACCATTGGATCAAAATTCAATTATACACATACTAACTTCTCTTCTGAAAGGGATCTGATAAGTTGAAAGAGTACTACAGTATTAGAATAAAAATTATAGTACCACGTAGTGAAATTTATATGACTGCATCTGGATAAAAAGCTTTCACATGGGAAAACATACAAAAATTTAAAAATAAATGACGAGTAATTAGACAATATTTTAAACTAAATGGTAATAAAAGTACAACATAAAATCTCTGTGATGCAGTTAAAGTTGTGCTTAGTGGGAAAGTTATAGCCTTGAATGTCTACATTAAAAAAAAAAAAAACTCTAGTGCAAAATCAAGAAGTATTATAAAAAAAATTTCAAAAATATGTAAGTAGAAATTGCCCTCCATATTGTTTTCTCTTTTTCCCAGATCTAATGCCAGAATAGAAATGTTTTGTACATGCTTGAATGGTGAAACATTTGGTGTCTTTGGAATCCAAAATGTCACAAAATCTATGAGCAAGAGAACCAACTCCTAAGAATGTACCATTTAAAGTACACCATTCTGAGCAGGCCCAAACACGGTGATTAGTCCTTGTTTTCCACCACACTTTGAGAGAGTCAAAGGCTGGGAGGTGGGGGAAAGAGAGCTTCAGAATTTGTGTGGACTTTCCAGTTCTAAATAAGGCTTTCTAAAAAGCAGATACTGGTATTTTCCTTGGCCTGGCAATGTGAGAAAAGGGTAATTCCAATAGAAAGGCTCTGTTCACCTACAAACTGGGGGCCCCACTCTGCTCAAAGACAAGTACAAAGGCTCAAAGAGTACCCCATGGTACATCTAGGAGCTGAGGGTTTGGCCAGTGAGAGCCCCACTGCCTCACTGTGTCACACAGTCAACATTTCCAAAGCACCAACTCAATGGCTCACGAGGTCACAAGTATTAGTGCAGCCGCTGGGTTGGCTTGCCACACTATCTGAGCAGGCCCAAACACGGTGATTAGTCCTTGTTTTCCACCACACTTTGAGAGAGTCAAAGGCTGGGAGGTGGGGGAAAGAGAGCTTCAGAATTTGTGTGGACTTTCCAGTTCTAAATAAGGCTTTCTAAAAAGCAGATACTGGTATTTTCCTTGGCCTGGCAATGTGAGAAAAGGGTAATTCCAATAGAAAGGCTCTGTTCACCTACAAACTGGGGGCCCCACTCTGCTCAAAGACAAGTACAAAGGCTCAAAGAGTACCCCATGGTACATCTAGGAGCTGAGGGTTTGGCCAGTGAGAGCCCCACTGCCTCACTGTGTCACACAGTCAACATTTCCAAAGCACCAACTCAATGGCTCACGAGGTCACAAGTATTAGTGCAGCCGCTGGGTTGGCTTGCCACACTTCCATAGATTAGGCTGGTAAGGAGACAATGAGTTCAAATGGATTCAGACAATTTATTACTTACACACACAGCAAAAGCAAAATCAGTATGTGTCAGTGTACCAAGTGCTTAATCCTATAGGCTGACATCAAACAGGAGGGGCCCAATGACAGATGTCCAAGCAATGTGTCATGCTGCCATCAAGAAGCCACCTCTAAATGAAACCCAAGCAGCTTTACTGACCTACACAGACACCAGAAGTTGTACTCCACGGGGAACAAGAAGGAAGCCTCTGCCCTCAGCTGAACAAGGAGATGGATGAGAAATGGACTTAGGATATTTCCCACGAGGTATGTTACAAGAAACTGCCTCATGACAGCTCCTCACCAGGCTGCTTATCTCCCCTTGCTCCAGGAGGAACCATGGGGCATTTCACCATAACTTGACTAAGACTATGGTCAAGCATTGCCCGTGGGGCCTGAGTGAAGACATGCAAGGTGGCCAGGTGCCGCACAGAGAAGCTTTCTACAAGATGCTGAATTTACATGTTTTTATTGAATGATATTCAGTGCCAAGATTTCTGAAGCCCTCACTAAGGAGAAACACTGAGCATTTCAGCTGAGCCCTGAACTAAATAAAAGAAAAGTGATGGGCGAGGAAGGTAAATGTGAGGTTTTTTACAAAATAACCTTTCACCTACTTACACAGGTTAATGGAATTAAGCACTCCAAATACAAGCACCCTTGAAGCAGAGGGTCTATTTGTGGGAGGTATGTGAAATCACAATGAAGGAAGCGGTATACCAGCCCTGTACACTTCCCCAACCACTCATTCTTGGTCTTCAGAAGGATGTTCTCAGGATTTCATAATATTCCATGCAATTAATGCTGCTGCTTCTGGTCTAACACAGTAAGGTCAAGATCAAGGGGTATGGTTCTAAAGCAATCAGCGCCCTATAATCAGAATCATCTACCCCAGACAGTGCTAGAACCTTAGGTTGTCAACAAACCTATGTCAGAGCTTTCTGTGACACTCTTTGCCTTAGTTCTTGCTAGCTGGGGAACCAACAACAAAATGAGTTGGAATTACATTTCTTTAAATACAGATATGGACAGACATGGGCTTTCCTGGTAGCTCAGCCAGTAAAGAATTCGCCTGCAATGCAGAAGACCCCGATTAGATTCCTGGGTTGGGAAGATCCCCTGGAGAAGGGATAGGCTACCCACTTCAGTGTTCTTGGGCTTCCCTGGTGGCTCAGACAGTAAAGAATCCACCTGCAATGCAGGAGACCTGGGTTTGATCCACGGGTTGGGAAATCCCCTGGAGGAGGGCATGGCAACCCACTCTAGTATTATTGCCTGGAGAATCCCATGGGCAGAGAAGCCTGGTGGGCTACAGTGCATAGGGTCACAAAAAGTCAGACATGACTGAGCGACTAAGCACAGCACAGCATGGACAGACACACAGTAGATGATCACATAGCAACTAAGATTCACCTATGACAACATGGAGCTTAGATGTACATTAACTTTTGGTCATCTTAATAGAATCCACTGCTTTCATCAATACTACCTAAGAGTTCTAGTAAACATTTTGGAATAAAAAGAATAAAATATTTTTTATAAATTTCTCTTTAATGTGACTAAATGTAGGAAAGAAATGCTTAAGATTTCTTTACCAACATTATAGAGACAGTGTCTGACTTTAAGGTTGTTTGAAGACATTTCATATACAGCTTTGGACAAATGGGTCCCACATAAATGGGATAAAGGAAAAAAAGAAAAGCAAAACCATATGGCATTGTAGTAATGTAACAGGAAAAAACATAACACTATCAGCTGAAGTCCTGTGACTCTAGCACAAAAAGGGGAAACCATGGATAGGCCCAGAGAAATAGGTAAGAGTGAACTGCACAGTGTCACTGGGAAGGCCTCCTGTGAGGACTGGAAGTCACAGGAAAAATAACTCACAAAAAAACATATGGTCTATTATCCAGCCAGGAAAGGAAGAGACAATGGGGGAAAAATCCACACAGACCTTGAGAGTTCTGTGGACGTGATGATCAGAGCACATTCTCCCACACATCACACTTGAGAGAAAGGAAGGTCAGAAGAAAAAGGCCTCCTGCTCCTGTCATCCCTTCTTGCACCAGCAAGGAGGAAGACAAGGTCACCAGCACAGGAGACAATTGAGGGCTTTCCTGGTGGCTCAGTGGTAAAGAACCTGTCTGCAATACAGGAGACATGGGTTCGATCCCTGGATCAGGAAGATCCCCTGGAGAAGGAACTGGCAACCCACTCCAGTATTCTTGCCTGGGAAATCCCAGGGACAGAGGAGCCTGGTGGACTACAGTCCACGGGGTCACAAAGAGTTGGACATGACTGAGCACAGCACGACACACATAGCACAGCACAGAAACGCACCAAAAGACAACACTTGTTTGGCAGAGGTGATGCAGACCACAGCCCCTGAAGTTAGGGACCTTAACTCAAGGTCAAGACTGCTATTTCTCCACAGCAGCGGCTAAAGGAACCCCACGTGATCACATTCGTAATTATACTCAAGCCACTTCTTCCCAAGAGGTCTCTGTCGTGAATACAAATCTCCTCCTCTTTAACAATATGAGCCACAAAGGAGAAGCAGAGAGACATACACGGGGCAGTGGGCAGGGGGAAAAGTTCTAAGACATTGTAGTTTAAGGTCGACAGTCATTTATATGACCCTAGGTCATTGAGGAAAAAATTTGACTAAAAAACTCTGATCTATTTGTGGGGATTATCAGTGTGCAGAATGTAGCAGGTTATGAGAATTAATGGTTTTATCTAGGGAAAGGGCAGAAGTCAAGGAAGGAGTTTTTAGCAGTGAATGAGTGAGAGACTGAGTAAGATAAAGCAGGTAACCTAAGCCTTTACTGCAAGTGGAGTTCAGCATAGGATATCAATTACCCTTTGAGGGAATCAAAGGACAAAAACATCCATTAAAATCTGTGTTTAGGACTTCTCTGGTGGTCCAGTGGTTAAGATTCTGTGCTTCCAATGCAGGGGACATGGCTTAGATCTCTGGTTAGGGAACCAAAGTCCATATGCTGTGTAGAGGTCAAATTTTTTTTAAAAAAAGGTTCATCTTTTCTTTACCATAAGACTATATCTATCACTCAAACACTTATATTCATCATCATGTTCTAATAGAAGGGTACACTGGATAATCTAATTCAATAATATTTAAAAGAATAGTGTCATCAATTCAACAGATATTTTCTGAGCACCTACCCCATGCCTGCTGCTGTGTTAAGCACAAAGAGATTAACCTTTCTAACAAATTTACACAGTATCCTCTCATTCATTCATTCATTCAATAATGATTAAGCACCTAATGCCTGCAAGATCATGTCTGATGCTTGAAATGCAGGCATGGTAAGTGTTCAATATACATTTTCTCTTCCTGAACACCCCAAAGTGACCTTGAGCTCTTAAGCTTGCTGAACTGCAGTGTCCTTGGTATAAAAGTGGGTGTAAATATCATATCCCTTACAAGGTAATAAAAATAATAAAAGTAAAATGTCTGGTACAACATGGAGGGGCTGCTGTTATTATCATTATTAAGGAAGATAATCCGTGTTGCTGAGAGATGAGAAGAAAAAAATAATGTGGGCAACCTTCTGAATAATGAACTCAACTATATTCCTGTGAAGGACAGGGTTGCTAAAGGTGTGCTTGGGTCCTAGAGGAAAAAACAAAACCTCATTCCAAACAGAATTTACCTCAGTGCCTTTCCTGGTTTTCTCAAGGCCCTGATATATTCTGCCTCTTATCAGCCCTGATGAAGTACACTGGAGGCCACCCACTCCAGTGGTGAGGAGTCACTGGGTGTTCAGATTTCTGATTCCCAACTCTCACCAGGCAAAGACCAAAGTAGACAAAGACAACAGAGATGCTCTGACCCCTAGCTAATGAGGCTGAGATTCTGGCAGAGAACTAGCACCAGTTCAACAGTTAAGAGCTGAAATGCAAATAAGAAACTAAGGCAGAAAAGCAGAACCCAACTCAGAAAGGTTAGGGGTACACAAACTTTTAAGAAAGTGAAGAGGTCAGTCTTTAGGGGTGGGTGGGGCTTTTAGGGGCTTCCCTTGTGGCTCAGACAGTAAAGAATCTGCCTGCAACAGGAGAGCCGGGTTCGATCCCTAGGTCAGAAAGATCCCCTGGAGAAGGGACTGGCAAAGCACTATAAAGTGATACCTCCAGGCTGGAAGCTTTCAGTGTTTGTGGATAGTTCATATTAATGCAACAAAAACGTGTATTTTCAGACTAACTGCTTATGAGCACAAAGAAGGAATTTTTATTTTTACTCCTCTATATAATAATATTTTCTTGATAAATCTTAGGGAAAAAATGAGTGAGAAATTGAAGTATGATAAAATTACACAGGAAAGTAAATATATTCTTGCCAAAAATCATTATTCTGCTCCCATGAGTAATACTAACATAGAAGAAAAGACTAGGAATATATTCCATTAACTTTTTTNTATAATAATATTTTCTTGATAAATCTTAGGGAAAAAATGAGTGAGAAATTGAAGTATGATAAAATTACACAGGAAAGTAAATATATTCTTGCCAAAAATCATTATTCTGCTCCCATGAGTAATACTAACATAGAAGAAAAGACTAGGAATATATTCCATTAACTTTTTTCTGCAGTGACAGCAAATTTTCAACTAGGCATGTGTTTCTAACTTTGCCAGCTTTCTCTCTGAAGCAAACATGTCAGACAGGATTACTGTGGCAAGTTAGTCATATGGATTTTTTTTCAAAATGGTAATGCATAACATTAGAAACCAAACCACAAAGAACAGGCTCTCTAGAGCCAGACTAGAGCCCTTACACAGAACACACAGTGCTTTGAATAGGTTTTGTCGGTCAAAAAGGAGGAGCTTGGTTACCTAGGATTCCAGGAAATAACATGTATCTTCTAGGACACAAAGAAGGGAAAAAATAGAATGCAGGGAACTTATTCCAAGTCAGGAATATAAAATAGCATACCCTCTCCTAAAGAAATCCTAGGTTCTAAATTATGAGGCACTGAAAAATATACTTAAGAAGCTCAAATTGTTATTTCAATTCTGGCCTATTTAACAGCCAAGCCTTTCCAGAAGATAATGAATACTATCAAAAATTCATATACGTAAGTATGTGAATGAGCTTGAAAAGAAGTATACCAGCTATTACCACACAATAATAGAGAAAGAAAAGCAATCATTGAGCATTTTTAAGAGCTCTGATTATCCCTGCCTTGTGGAACTTTATTCAACTCTCATTTCATTATGCTCAATAATATTCTTGAGAAATATTTATGTTTCTACTCTACAAAGGGTAAAGCACACCCCTTTCACAGCAAAAGTACTCAATAAATGTTGAATAAAAGTTTGACAAACATTGTATAAAGCCACTTCTTTGGGAGATGCTAAAAGTCACCTTCCACTGACAGTATGATTTCTATGGTCCCCAACGTTTTTAGGATATCCCAATCACTGCTATTGAAGGAAACGGTTGCTACACCAAAAGGTTGTTTTCTAAACCCTGTGAAGAGGGAGAGAAATCAAAACAAAATCAGAGTCTGATACGGCAGGAATGTTAGAATTATCAGACCAGGAATTTTAAAATACTAGGAATAACATGCTATGGACTTTAGACTTCTCTGGTGGCACAGTGGATAAGAATCTGCCTGCCAACACAGGGGACAGCGGTTCGACCCCTGGTCTGGGAAAATTCCACATGTCGTGGAGCAACTAAGCCTGTGGGCCACAACTACTGAGCCCAACATGCCCTAGAGACCTGGAGCCACAACTGTTGAGCCCATGTGCTGGGACTACTGAAGCCTGTGCACCTATAGCCTGTGCTCTGCACCGAGAGAGCCCACCACAGCGAGAAGCCCACGCAAAGCAACCGAGACCCAGCAGCAGTTAAAAAGCACATATGATATGGGCTTTACGGTAAAAAGTAAACAACATGCAAGAAAAGACGGATAATGTAAGTGGAGAGATGGACATTCCAAGAAAGTATCAAAAAGAAATGCTACCAGTCAAAAATGCTGTAACTGAAATAAAGAATGCTTTTGATAGGCTTATTAGGAGAATGGATACAGCTAAGACTTTCTAAGCTTCAAAATATGAAAACAGAAACAGCAAAACTGAAAAGAAAGGAATATCCAAGATCTCTGAGACAACTACAAAAGATGTAACATATGGGTAATGAGAATACCAGAAAGAGGAAACAGACAGAAGAACAGCAGCAGTATTTGAAGCAATAATGAGTGAGAATTTCCCCAATAAATGTCAGACAGCAAACCATAGATTCAGGAAGCTCAGAGAACACCAAGGAGGATAAAATGCTAAACAGGATAAAAGCCAAACAAAGAAACAAATCAAAAGCTATGTCTAGGAATGTTATAGTCAAATTGCAGAAAAACAAAGACAAAAAATCTGGAAAACAACCCAAAGGAGGAAAAAAAAAAAAGGTAGCACTAGAAGAACAAAGATAAGTTGACCCTTGAAGAACCTGGATTTAAACTCCCAGGCTCACTTATATGCAGATATTTTTCAATAGTAAATACTGAAGTACTACACAGTCTGCGGTTGGTTGATTTTGTGGATGCAGAGGAACTGGAGATATGGAGGTATGGCTGTAAGTTATACTCACTTGGATTAATCCCCACGTTGTTCAAGAGCTAACTGTATATCTCACATTTCCTCAGAAACCAAGCAAATGAGAGGCGAGTGAACAGAAATACTTGAGAGTGTTGAGAGAAAAAAATTCACCCACTCAGAATTTTGTACCCTAAGAAATTATCTGTCAAAAGAGGAGAAATAAAGATTTGCTCAGACAGGCAAAAAACTAAGGTAACTTTTTGCTAGTAGATCTACCTGACAAGATTTGTTAAAAGTTCTTCAGAGAGAAGGAAAATAATATAGGTCAGAAATAAGGAGCTACATAAAGATATGAAGAGCATCAAAAAATGAATAACTAGAAGTAATATAAAAACTTTTTCCTCATTCTTAAATGACCTAAAAGATTACAGTTTGCTCAAACTACTAGCAACAATACATTCAGTTATAAATACTTATATATATGCTTATGTATAAATGAAATGAATAACAATAATACAAGGAATAGGAGGGAGGAATTTGGAATATTTTGTTATTATACAGTATTTCTATTACCTATGAAGTGATACAGTATTATTTGAAAGTGGAATTGGATTAGTTGGAAATGTGTATTTAGCAAATGCTATGGCAACCATTAAAAAACTTTTTTTTTAAGTTTACTGATTAACAAATAAGAGAAAATGGAACCATATAAAGTGTCAGTTAAGACACAGGAGAGGTATGAAAGACAAAAACAGAACAAAAAACAAGAAATAGAAAGCAGTATGGTAGTTATTAATCCAACTATATCAATAATCCTTTTAAAACATCAATGATCTAAATATACCAATGAAAAGACAGATTGTCAGAGTGGATGAAAGAATAAAACCCAAATATATATTGTCTATAAGAAACACATTTTACATAGAAAGACACATACAGATGAAAATAAAGGCATGGAGAAATATACCATGCTAGTAATTAATCAAAGAAAGTAGAAACAGCTATATCAATTTCTGACAGAGCTACTTCAGGGCAAGGAAAGTTGTCAGAGATAAGAGGATAATATCATAATACAATGACAAAGGGGGTCAATTCTTCAAGAAGACATAACAATCAATATATGCACATAACAACAAAATGTTAAAATATATGAGGCCAAACCTGTCAGAACTGCAAGGAAAAACAGATGAATCTCCTATTATTACAGACTTCACTCCTCTAACTGAACTGGACAGATGCAGCAGGCAGAAATTCAGTAACTCTATAGCACCACCAATCAATTGGATATAACTGATATCTAAAGACGACTTCATCCAACAACAGAATTCCCTTTTTTCTGTAGCTTGATGGAATATGCACCAAAATAAACCACGTTCTGGGACATAAAATGCAACCTTAGCAAATTTAAAAGAATAGAAATCATACACTGTCTGCTCTCAGACCACAATGGAATTATACCAGAAATCAGTAAGATAACTGCAAAATTCCCAAACACATGATGATTAAACAACTCACTCTGAACAACACATGAACTCTCAAAGTTTAAACTATTTTGAACTATATGAAAATAAAACTTACCAAATACTATGGAATGCAGTGAAAGCAGTGCTTAGAGGAAAATTTATAGCAATGAATGCATACATTTAAGGTTCTTTACCACTACCACCACCTGGGAAGCCCATTTAAAGAAAAAAAGCTCTAAGAATCAACAATCTAAGCTTCTACCATAGAAAGTCAGAAAGTGCAAATTAAATTCAAAGAAGCAAAAGAGGAGAAATAATAAAAATTAGAGCAGATATCACAATGAAACTGAAAACAAGGAATGAATAGAGAAAATAAAACCAAAACCTGACTCTTTGAAAAGATTTTTTTTAATTAATAATCTTCTAGCCAAGCTAAGAAAAAAGAGACAAATTACAATACCTGAAATAAAAGCCACCATTACAGACTGCATGGAGACATCAAAAGTTAATAAAAATTATTATGAACAAATCCATTAAACCAATTTCTTGAGTCAACCTGCCAAAACTCATACAAGAAGAAATAGACAATATGAATATATATTATATATTAAAGAAATAGAATCAATAATTAATAACCTTTCAAAAAGGAAAGCAACAGGCTCAGACTTACCTGTGAATTCTATCAAACCCTTAAGGAGAAACTATACCAATTTTCTACAGTCTCTTCCAGAAGAATGAAACCAAACCAAGGGAATACTTCCTAACTTATGAAGCCAGAATTACCCTAATACCAAAACCAGACAAAGACATTACAGGAAAACAAAACTACTGGCTAGTATCTCTCATGAACATACCTGCAAAAATCCTCAACAAACTACTAGCAAATCAAATGCAGCAATGTATAAAAAGAATTACAAACCATAACCAAGTGAGATTTATTCCAGTTATGCAATGCTGATTCAATATTTGAAGATCAATTAATGTAATCCATCACATCAATAGGCAAAAGAAGAAAAATAACATGAACGTATCAGCAGATGCAGAGAAAGGATTTTACAAAATCCAACACGCATACATGATTAAGAACTCTCAGAAAATGAGAAGTAGAGGTGAACTTCCTCAACTTGTTAAGAATATCTACAAAAACCTACAGCTTAACACCATGCTTAACAGGGAGAAACACAAAGCTTTCCAGCTAAAATAAGGAACAAGGCAATAATGTCTACTCTTACCACTCTTTTCCAAGCTATGTGTGTGTGCACTCAGTCCTGTCCAACTCTTTTGTGACCCCATGGACTGTCGCCCACCAGGCTCCCCTTGTCCATGGGATTGCCTAGCCAAGAATACTGGAGTGGGTAGCCACTCCCTTCTCCAGGGGATCTTCCTGACCCAGGGATCGGACTTGCATCTTCTGCATTGGCAGATGGCTTCTTTACCACTAGCGCCACCTGGGAATTCCTTCCCACGTTACACCGATTGATAAGTAAGAAATCAAACTTTTTTCACAGATGGCATTATTGACAATGTGAAAACCCCAGAGAATCAACAACAAAGACTCCTGGAGCTAATAAGCAATGATAGCCAAGTTGCAAGACACAAGATTAATGTGCAAAAGTTGCTCAATTCCCTAAACACCAGTAATAAATAAGTGGAATTGGAAATTTAAAATATATTACCATTTATATTAGCACTCCCTCAAAATGAATTACTTATATATAAATCTAAAACAGTTTGTTCAAAATCCATTATGAGGAAAATCCCTCATATTTGTGACCAAAGACATCAAAGGAGAACTAAATAAATGGAGAATTATTCCACATTCATGGAAATACAGATTCAATAGTGCCAAGATGTCAGTTCTTCCCAAGATGATCAATAGGTTCAACACAATCTCAATCAAAATCTAGCAAGGTATTTTGTGGATATCAACAAACTTATTCCAAAATTTATATGGAGAGCCAAGAGACCTAAAGAGTCAACTTAATACTGAAGAACAAAGCTGGAGGACTATTTTCTACTCAGTTTTGCTGTGAACCTAAAATGCTCTAAAAACAGTTCATTAATTTTTTTTTAAGGAATGAGTCCTTTTCTTTCTTTGTAATGATCTGATCTATTCCCAGAGCTTCCTCTCCACCCATGTCACTCTCCTGAATTCCACCTGGACAGCAGAAAGTCTTCTCAGACTCAGCATGCCTAGTACTGAATGCTTGCTCTTCCTTCTCTCACATTTTCTTCTCCAACAATCTTCCATATCTCACTAAGTATCTACTCCATCGTTCTAGTTGCTCAGACCAAAATCCTTGGTATCATCCTTGACTCTCATCCTTTGTCATATTCCCTTTCCAATTCCACTTCCAATAAGTGAGCAGAAAATCTGGCCACTTATCATACCTTTAGCATTATATTACTTTGGTTCAAGTCACCCCAACCTCTCCTCCAACTGGTCTCTACTGTTCTTGCTCTCCTTGCAATTCTATATTCCACAAAGCACTCAGTTTGATCCTTATGAAACAGAAATCAGATCACATCATTTCACTCTTAAACTCTTCATGGCTTTTCCTCTCACTCAATAGCCTTACAATATCCTCTCAAAATGAGTGAAATAGCCCTACCCTCCAACATACCTTCTTACTTATGTGACCGTGTTTCTTATTATTCACTCCCACTCATTCATGCTATTCTTTGTCACAAGGACTGTTTTGTGATTCCTAGCAAAAACGTCTCAAAAAGGTACCACCTCAGGACCTCTATACTTGCTGTTCTCTATTCCCAGAAAGCTCTTCCTCCAAATAAGTAGTTTTCTCATCTCTTAAAACTCTTTGCTGACACTGTCTTCCCTGATCACTGCCCTCCAAAAGACTCTATTCACCTACTGATGAATATCTATAGCTGCTCCACTATTCACTTTTCCTACTTAATGCAACACTGTAACTCTACTCACATACACATATACACATGTATACACACACACACACACACACACACAGAGCACACATACACCCACATTTTACTTATTTTCTTCCTCCCTCAAATAGGATGTTAGCTCCTTGAGGACAGACATGTCCAGTAAAATACAAATATTTTATTCAATGCTATATCCCGAGTGCTTAGAATAACACCTGGCAATTGAGAGGCACACAAACATTTGTTGAATAATAATCATATACTTCTGTCAGTCTTAGGGCAAGGGCTGGGGCAATGGGGTTATGACAGAGCATGCCTGAACTTAACTTCAAAAAATTCTTCTAAATGATAAAAGGTGGAAAAAAACACAATTGTGCAACCATAAGAGGTAGCTGGAGTCCTGAACTTTAGTAACCAGCATTACTAAACTTGAAAAATCCATAGAGTTCATGGCCTATTTAAGTTCCACTGAAAAGTAGTGTGCAAACAAACCTCCCTTACAGAGTGTTCCTTCAACTTCTCCCCTCTCTACATTTAGATTTACTTTTCTTAACTCATTCTTTCCCCTTCTATTCTCTTGGTGCCTGATTCTAGTCCCTCCTGCACTCTGGATCCAGTTCTCTGTTTTATCAATTATATCCCCTTAGCATTTCACCTTCAAACATTCAGTAGGCTTTTCACCCCTTTCACAAAACAGCTTTCTTGATCCCTTAAAATTCTCAAACTCCAGTTTTTTTTTCTTCCCTTCTTCCTTCATCAACAATTTTAAAAAATATATTTTTTTCACTGCTTCTACTTCCTGACCAGCATTATTCAAAGAAGTGGTTCTTAACTAGAGTGTACATGAAACCATCCTAGAATTTTTTCATGCCCAGGTTCCACACTCTGAAATTCTGACTTGATCAGTTTGCACTGGGGAGACGCTTTAGACAACACACTAAACCTAAGTGTGTTGGTGAAAACAGCTCCTTAACAGAGTCTAATGCACACCCCCATATTAAGAACCATTATCTCAAAGACCTGCCATATGTTGTTTTTCTTTTTTTATGGTCATAAACTTCATCAACAATTTTAAAAAATATATTTTTTTCACTGCTTCTACTTCCTGACCAGCATTATTCAAAGAAGTGGTTCTTAACTAGAGTGTACATGAAACCATCCTAGAATTTTTTCATGCCCAGGTTCCACACTCTGAAATTCTGACTTGATCAGTTTGCACTGGGGAGACGCTTTAGACAACACACTAAACCTAAGTGTGTTGGTGAAAACAGCTCCTTAACAGAGTCTAATGCACACCCCCATATTAAGAACCATTATCTCAAAGACCTGCCATATGTTGTTTTTCTTTTTTTATGGTCATAATAACATTTTCTACCAATTGAGGAGTATAATTAAATCAACTCTTGTACCTGACACACAGGAAAAACAAATAAAAGGGCTCTAATCAGAACACAAATCCAACTGTGTCCTCTCAGTTTTATCCTTTCTGAACTTTTCAAGGCATGCGATACCACCCATTTTAAGTATGCTCCTCTCTTCAATAACATCTTGGTCTTTTTGTTTCAGTCTCCCCTCCCTCCTGCCAATCTGTCTTAATGCCATCTAAATCAGTGCCACTCAATGTGGATCCGAGGGTAGGCAGCAACACCATCATTTGGAAACTTACAAGACGTGAATATTCCTCAGGCCCCATTCCAGACATCAGAAACTCAAGGGATGGGGTCCAGAAATCAATATGGGAGGAATCTACTCACAGGACTGAAGCGTGAATGAAGTGAGATGTCAACACATTTCATATTTTGAAGTTAACTGCTACTGAAATTATAGTAGTTGTCATGTGTGTTTGTTTAGTTGCTCAGTCATGTCGAACTCTTTGTGACCCCATGGACTGTAGCCCACAAGACTCCTCTGTCCATGGGGATTCTCCAGGCAAGAATATTGGAGTGGGTGGTCATGCCCTCTTCCAGGGGATCTTCCCAATGCAGGGACTGAACCCAGATTCCCACACTGCAGGCAGATTCTTCATTGTCTGAGCCACCAGGGAAGCCCATGGTGGGCTTAAGTAGGTGTCCTAAGAAATGGCAATTACAAATAATTGTAGCTACCATTTTCAGGGCAATTAGCATGTGCTAGATACTCTGATAAACTGTTTACACACCTGATCTCACTTATCAGGTGTTGTAATCATCTTTACAGGTAAGGACACTGACACTTTGAAAAGGACGTTTAAACTCTTGCCTCCAAATTTGACACCACTGACCACCATATCACTGTCTCCTGCAAAGACTTAGAAAGAATCTTAAACAGAACTCTAAGAAGAAGACTCAGTGGAAGTGACTGAGTTTGACTGGTCAAAGAATCAGAGGAGAAACCAGAAATAGGGAAGGAAGTCTAGGTGAGGAAAGTTTTAAGCAGAAAGCCTTATTCACAGTGGTTGGGAAAATTTTTTCAGTAGTCTATAGACCACAAAGGATGTAGAACTTTTTTATTTTTATTTTTTTTGAAGTTTTATGGAGGCTACTCATTCTGAGTCCCAAGTTTTACTGACAAAACCAGACACTAACTTGGAGTGTTTTGGGGGGGATAATGGTTAATATTATTTATATATATTTATATTTAAAGTGACATGAAGAAAAAAGCTTTTACATTTAGGTGGAGAGGGGATAAATTAAATGAGGGGAGAAAACTTAGAAATGTACTAAGAGCCAGACTAGGTTTTCTGCCTTTTCTTAAAAAAACGTTTCATTAAGCTTTATCTTATTTTTAAAAAGAGGAAAAAATTATACATATGTATATATTGGAGTGCAGCTGATTAACAATGTTGTGATGGTTTCAGGTGGACAGCAAAGGGACTCAGCCATACATATACATGTATCTGTTCTCCCCCAAACTCCCCTCCCATCCAGGCTGCCAACCAAGCAAGATTCTGACTCATTTTTAAAACTAAAGTATCAATTTTATTCACTTATAAACTGAATAACCATTTGCTCATGATATTCTCTCCAATGGGAACGCCAGGTGTGGGGTGAGGAGCTTGAATTGTAATGAGCAAAAGGAAGATACTTTTTGTTATAAGCTAGAGGTGACTGGAAGGCCAGGGAAGCTGGTGGAGTTAAAGAGAACTTGCTGGCAGAAGTCAGGCCAAGTCAACTGAGGGCACTGTGCTGTGAAGAGACTCCCTAGCGAAATGTTTAAGTCACCTTATGATTTAGGAGGAGTGTAATACAACTGATTAGTCTAACTGGTCTAATCGGTTATAGATTCTTTAGCTACATTACCCTCCAGAAGATGCCATCTGGTCAGCCTCATCTGCTTACAAATTTCCTAAATTCCAGTGGCACTCTATTTGTGTCTTTCTACAAATGATTAATCATTTTGCGTTGACTTTTTGCTTGTTTTGGTGTCAGAAATCAACCTTAAAAAAATAATCAGCCTTTTTCTGATGTCTACTTCGCCTATATATATACACAAAGCTTTTACACCTTTTTAAGAAGAGTATATAAGTGAAAGTCACTCAGTCGTGTCCGACTCTTTGCAATCCCATGGACTATACAGTCCATGGAGTTCTCCAGGCCAGAATACTGGAGTGGGTGGGTGGCCTTTCCCTTTTCCAGGGCATCTTCCCAACCCAGGGATCTCCACAGATTAATACATGGGAACATATTTCCATGTTTATTTCTTATCCATATTCTAAATAATGGTGTTCAAACACTATAATTTCAGCATTCTGAATTTCTTCTATTATCCCATGAGCCTTATGTGATGTGAATTACTATCTTTCAAGTAGCACTTATTAACATCTAACTGTAAGTGCATTTACTAGGCACTGAGTACATACCCAGCAGTCCTAGGTACTGGGATAACACAGAAGACTGAGGTTCCAGTAACAGGAGAAAAAGGCCAGTAGTGTCAGCTTGACAGAAAAGGAGGTGATTAACACATTCTGAGTGCATACGTGTTCAGTCATGTCCGACACTATGAGACCTCCATGGACTGGAGCCCACCAGGCTCCCTGTCCATGGGATTTTCCAGGCAAGAATACCAAGTGGACTGCCATTTCCTCCTCCAGGGGATCTTCTCCATCCAGGGATTGAACCTGCATCTCCTGCATGACAGGTGGTTTGTTTGTTTGTTTTTACCACTGAGCCACCTGGGAAGCCCAATACATTCTGAAAGATTTGGCCAGTTTTTTCCAAGTAGTGAACTGGGCTGAGTCTGAAAGGATAAATAGAAGTTCATCAGGCACTGGAAAAGGGATGTATCCCTAATATTTCTCTCCCCAAATTTGGTGATGTTAGTGGCATTTGAAAAAGAAAGAGTAAAATGACAATAATGCAAGAAGAAATCTTCCACTTTATGATCTAGGGGTTGGGACTGTGCCTTTAAACACATTTCAGATCTGAAAGTAAATGTTTATAAAGCAGTATTCACAAGCAGGGGAAAGGGGTGGAGGAGGAGGAAGTTCAGTTTGTTTTATTGTATTAAGTTAAACAAATGAGTAAAAATATCAACATCTACGCTTGGGAACACATATAACTACTTTCCATAAAAACCCTATGCTTAAAAATGAAAGCCTTAGAACCTCATCCTAAATTACGAGTCGCCGTGGTGTTTTATATCCCCAATGTAATTTTGCGTGCACGCGCGCACACACACATACACACAAATCCATTCTTAATTGAAACAATCAACCACGCCCTAACCAGCTTCCACTTACCCTGACTTTCACACCTCCACATCCTTCAAAGTTTGGCTGAATTTATACTACGACTATCTCAAGGCATTAATTTAGCTCTAAGTTTTGATACACCACCTCTTCATCCTTCCTTTCAATTATTTCCTCTTAAATTCCATTAGTTTCCCATTTCTCCTTAAGGGACACTTAGAAATACATCAACAGCACAATTAGAGAACCAATGGCTGCAGCCAGCCTGAACACACACACTAATTTCCACTCACATCCCTCTCGAGGCTGTTTCTACCAATAATCAAAATCAGCGGACCAGAAAGGAGGAAAAAGCTGAGGCAGGAGGGTTGTTGCCTTCCGCTCCCCCCATGTCTGCCCCCACTTTCGCTCCCCCGTCCCACAAGGCTACACCGCGACCTTGTGCGCTCCCCCCTCCACCGACTCGCCCCTGCTGTCACCCGCCACTGCCTAGAAAACAGTCCTAGCCTTTGTTAAAATGTCCATGAGCACAATGTACCAGAAGACGGACACATTCCCGGGGGCGGGGTGAAGAAAGTCACACGAGTGCCACGCCCTCCTTGGCACAAACCTGGGGTGACAGCCCACCTCCTCCAAATCCTCTCCCCCCGCGATGAGGAATGTTCCTGGCAACTCTGCACTCCAGGACGGCAGCGCGGGGGAAGGGATGGGCCCGGGACGCCCGCCGCTCAGGGGCACTAAGCGGGGCTACTAAACTTGAAGCTGGGACACCCTCCAGAGCCCTTGGCGAGCCTCCCGGTCCTGCCAAGCCTGGGTCCAGACTTTCAGCCTCCGGAGCCCTTTCCTTCAATTTCTCCTCTTCCACATATCCTCGCCTGCTCCTGCCACCACGCACTCTTGCTCCCCACGCAGCCGGAGCCGGACACCCTCCGGCAGCGCGGCCAATCCCGCTGCCGCACGTCTGGCAGGTTTTTCCTTATGGGGCCGACGGGTGTCTCGGCCGTCACCCGCACACACTCCAATCCCTCTCGGGAAGCCCAGCCCGAACCACGTTCTGCGGCTGCGAGCCCAGCGTGCCCACCACACTCACCGAGCGCCCCGCGCCGCTACTCCGCACTCTGCCTGCCGCTAACGGCGCCTGCGCGCTTCCACCTCCGCCGAGCCGGGTGGGAGCCTGGAGCCAGGAGCCGAAGGGAAGGGCTGTGGGAAGCGGCGGAGGCGGGGCCCGGGAGGAGTTAGGAGAGGCAGGGCGGGGCCAGGCAGGTTGGGAAACCGAGGGGCGGGGCCCGCCGCCAGAGTATGGAAGACCTAAGGCTTGGGGCACTGGGTTAGAGCTTTCCAGTCTAGAGATCTGTTTATAAATAACACTGGCATGAGAAGTCATCAAGGACCCTGGGTGCACCACATGCACACTCACACTCCGAAAGCCCAGCTCAGCGCGGGGCCAAGCTAGCCACCCCAGGCGTCAGCACGCCTCTCCCAAGAACCACTCTGGGTCCTCATTACCCTTTCACCTTTTCACATGCCTGGCTCCCCACATGTTATTCCGCCCACTGGCCTCTCGCCTCATCGTGCAAGGTCTTTGGCACTCCAAAGGCGAGCCACATGGAAATTTCTCACCCACAGACTGTCTGTGCAGGGCACCCTAGTTAACACGTCTATGCTGTGTGAGGCCAGAACACGGTTGGTGACTTTCCAACCGTTGCCCACTGTTATAGCGCAGCCCTTTCCCAGAGAACAAACTCTTTTGCTGTTCTGGCCTTTTGCTGACAACATCTGCTTTTTCTTTAAAAAAAAGGAAAGAAAGAAAGAACGAAAAGTCTTAAACAAACCTACCCAAATATCTTGGGAAGAAGAACACATGTCCAATAAGACCCATCTCTGACCCTGTTTCTTTAGGGAGCCACTTCAGAATTTGAGCCTTCTTAAAAGCTCCTCTGAGAAACAGGAATATTCAGCGTGTGTAGCCCTGTGAATTTTGCTCTACTGGCTTCAGGTTTTTCTGGCAGTTAGCATTTTAAGAAGCCTAACTTGATTATTATTCCATGCTGCATGCGTGCTTAGTTTTTAAGTTCTATGCTTTTCTGTTTAAAATCTGGTCGGCTGTGGTATTTCACGTGCTTTCAGATCAGTTATTAAAATAAACATACCTGAGTGGAATCCAAGTGAATTGGCCTGTGGGCCTGAAGTGACTTACTCCAAATTACTTTTCTTCTTTTTACTTGAGTTATGATGGAACTGAGAAAAAACTGGCTATTAAGAATAGAATTGCCACAGGGCCAAAGCAATAGTCCTTCACACCAAGTATTTTGACTGAAAAGGGAAAGAACATTTTTGGTGAGAGAATGGTCATTGCCCTTAGAAATCTGAATATCCTGAATTTCTTTCTATTAACCTTTGTGGTTCTTCTGTTTGTGTATTTTTACAAACCAGACTATCTGAACCATTTCTGTTTTGCATGTGTCAAATAAGCATATAGGGATTTCAGTGAGGACAGACTGTAAGAGGGTGTGTATATTGGTAAGTGTAGACACAGACTCTATAGGCTGGATAATCTGTAATTGCCTGGAAATAGGAATTTGTTCTAGTCATTTCACTGGTAAAATGTTTCACATACAGAAGGTGCTAAAAGAAAAAAAAAAACACTAACCCTGCATTGATAAAGATAATTTTTACATCTTTAATAGATGCATATGTTTGTTCACTTTCATTTGATTACTTGATTTATTATTTTATGTCCAAATTGATCTGAATATTTTGATTGGATGCAGAGTTTCAGAGAACACTAAGGAGAGATAAGAAGGCCTTCTTAAATGAACAATGCAAACAAATGGAGGAAAACAATAGAAGGAGAAAGATTAGAAATTTCTTCAAGAAAATTGGAGGTATCAAAGCAACATTTTATGCAAGGATGGGCATGATAAAGAACAGAAGCAGTGAGGACCTAAGAGAAACAGAAGATACTAAGAAGAGGTGGCAAGAATACATAGAAGAACTGTACAAAAAAATGTCTTAATGACTCGGATAACCATGATGGTGTGGTCACTTACCTAGAGCCAGACATCCTGGAGTATGAAGTCAAGTGGGCCTTAGGGAGCATTACTACCAACAAAGCCACTGGAGGTGATGGAATTCCAGCTGAGCTATTTAAAACCCTAAAAGATGACACTGTTAAACTGCTGCACTCAATATGTCAGCAAATTTGGAAAATAGTAGTGGTCACAGGACTGGTAACTATGATTTCATTCCAATCCTAAAGAAGAGCAACACCAAAGAATGTTCAAATTACTGTACAATTGTGCTCACTTCATATGCTAGCAAGGTTATGCTCAAAATCCTTCTAACTAGGCTTCAGCAGTAAGTGAACTAAGAACTTCCAGATATACAAGCTGGGTTTCGAAGAGGCAGAAAAACCAGAGATCAAATTGACAAGATTCGTTGGATCATGGAGAAGGCAAGGGACTTCAGAAATACATCTACTTCTGCTTCACTAACTACACTAAAATCTCTAAATGTGTAGATCACAAACAACTGGGGAAAATTGTCAAAGGGATGAGAGTATCAGACTACCTTACCTGTCTCTTGAGAAACCTGCATGCAGGTTAGGAAGCAAAAGTTAGAACCACACATGCAACAACAGACTGGTTCAAAATTGGGAAAGGAATATGACAAGGCTGTATATTGTCACCCTGCTTATTTAACTTATATGCAGAGTACATCATGAGAAACGCTGGGCTGGATGAATCACAAGCTGGAATCAAGACTGCTGGGAGAAATACCACAACCTCAGATATGCAGATAACATGACTCTAATGGCAGAAAGTGAAGAGGAACTAAAGAGCCTCTTTTTGAAGGTGATAGAGGAGAGTGGAAGCATTGGCTTAAAACTAAACATTCAAAAAACTAGGATCATGGCATCTGGTCCCATCACTTCATGGCAAAGAGAAGAGGAAAAAGTGGAAAGAGTGATAGATTTCATTTTCTTGGGCTCCAAAATCAATGCAGGTGGTGACTGCAGCCATGAAATTAAAAGACACTTGCTCCTTGAAAGGAAAGCTATGACAAAGCTGACAGCATATTAAAAAGCAGAGACATCACTTTGCCAACAAAGATCCATATAGTCAAAGTTATGGTTTTTGCAGTGGTCATGCACGGATGTGAGAGTTGGACCATAAAGAAGGCTGAGTGCCAAAGAATTGATGTTGTCAAACCGTGGTGCTGGAGAAGACTCTTGAGAGTCCTTTGGACAGCAAGGAGATCAAACCAATCAATCCTAAAGGAATTAATCCTGAATACTCATTGGAAGGACTGATGCTGAAGCTGAACCTCCAATACTTTGACCACCTGATGAAGAGCAGACTCACTGCCAAAAACCCTGACGCTGGGAAGGATTGAAGGCAAAAGAAGGGGGCATCAGAGGATGAGATGGTTAGACTCAATGGACATGAATTTGAGCAATTCCAGGAGATAATGAAGTTGAGAGGAGCCGGCATGCTGCAATCCATGGGGTCACAAACAGTCAGACACGTCTTAGCACTGAACAACTATAATTGGTAATTTGGTATTTATTAGCAATTCAAGAATTTGATAAAATACATTCAAGATAAAATATGAAGATTTAAATTACAAAATATTAAATGATGTAGCCAATGGCTCAGCAGTAAAGAATCTGCCTGCAATGCAGGAGACACGAGTTCAATCCTTGGGTCAGGAAGATCCCCTGGAGGAGGAAGCACACTCTAATATTCCCATGCCTGAAAAATTGCATGGACAGAGTTGCTTGGCAGGCTATAGTCCAGTGGGTCACAAAGAGTTGGACACGACTGAGCATAGCACACAACAAAGCCGAAAAATAGGAAAAACTCTTGTTATAATAAAATATATTGAGGGTATATATATTATGGAAACTCTCCTTGGCGGTATGCCTCTCAGATCTTCCTTCAAGAAAGAAAATTGTTCAGCTACAAACAGTAGGTGTAGCTGGCAGCCTCCAGCTATATCATCTTCAGGATGCACCTCAGCTGTTGAGGTGGGAGGGGCTATGCATGCCTGGTGGGTAACTCCCCACCATGTGAATGAGCATGGTGGGGCACTAGAGCCTGGCCATTCCTGTTGCTCTGGAGCTCCATTGGGTTAGCTGAAACTTGATCAGATCTACGTTTTTGTTGTGAAAGTTTCTCTGACGTGCTTCCTCCTTACTTTCCTTTCAAAAGTGTCAAATCAGCATCTTAGGACCAAGGTTTTCTCTGCCCAAGACTTCCCCCCACCCCCCCATTTATCTTTCAGAGATTTTACTTTTCCATCCTTCCCCCAAACCTCTTATAATCCTGTCTCAGGTTTAAATTTCTGGAGGTCCCAAACAAGCATACTCTCTAAGCTCTTAACTGCATTAAATTTGGATGATCTTTTCGGTGGCTAAATAGTTCTCAGTTGTTGGAAAAGGATAGTCAATATTAATATGGTCCTGTCAATACTAGAAGAAAAGTTAAAATAATTATTATACATATAAGTGTATTTCATATTCTTTTATTCCCCAGGCTAATTGTCTAGTTTCTGATTAAACAGAATGATCTTCATGCCAAAGAGCAAGATCTGTGGTGAGAATGTGACTAGGCTGTGGTCATCCTGGACTACACCTTAGGGCACCAGCATTTCTTTAGAGGCTGAAAAATTGTAAATACCTTTTTAACAAACAGCACCCTTTCAAAGAGCTAATGCCACTGATTCTGACATTCATTGCTTCCGGCCAGTCTCTCTAACCACCTCCCCACAAAATGAATAATTACAACTAATATTTGTTGAGTACTTGCACGCTGGCCACAGTGCTATGTTCTTTACATGTTTATTCCATGTAATCATCACTTCTACCTATTACATTTTGGTTCTATTATTATTCCTGTTTTGCAAATAGCAAACCCAAGGCTAGAAAAGATTAAGCACTATACCCAAGATCATGGCTGCTAAGGGTCAAGGACTAGATTAGAATGAAGTAAGTGTCAGATCTTAATTTACTCAGCTCTGAGAGTTTAAGTATCTTCACCTACAAATAGAATGGATTTGGGACTAGAATTCAAGTCTTCAGAAACCTCATTTTGTGCTCTTGCTTCTAAATCACAATTATCTCTTTTAAGGCTCAGAGTTATGACTCTTAATCTGAGACATTAGAATTCTGAAATCTTTTAGTCAAACAAACATCCTACTTTCAGATGGAAAAATCAGTGCAACGTTCAAGTGATTTTGTACCTGCCCTATATTTAGTCTGAATGTTTGCTGGTCATTTTGCCTTCAGCTCTAACATGTCTTTAGTTTCATCACAATCTGAGTTGATTTTCCTAAATCCATAATCACTGGGAAAACAGGGACCAAGTCTCTTTTTATCCTTGGGAAGAAGCCCAAGGATAAGGACTTTTTTAAGTCCTACCTTAATAAATATTATCTTCCCTGGTGGCTCAGAGGTTAAAGCGTCTGCCTCCAATGCGGGAGACCCAGGTCTCCCGAACCCTGGGTTGGGAAGATCCCCTGGAAAAGGAAAGGTAACTCACTTCAGTATTCCTTCTTGCCTGGAGAATCCCATGGACAGAGAAGCCTGGTAGACTACAGTCCACAGGGTCACAAAGAGTCAGACACGACTGAGTGACTTCACTTACTTACTTACTTGCTTCAGTTCAGTTCAGTTCAGTCGCTCAGTCATGTCCGACTCTTTGAGACCCCATGAATCGCAGCATGCCAGGCCTCCCTGTCCATCACCAACTCCCAGAGTTCACTCAGACTCACGTTCATTAAGTGAGTGATGCCATCCAGCCATCTCATCCTCTGCCGTCCCCTTCTCCTCCTGCCCCCAACCCCTCCCAGCATCAGAGATTTTTCCAATGGGTCAAATCTTCGCATAAGGTGGCCAAAGTACTGGAGTTTCAGATTTAGCATCATTCCTTCCAAAGAAATCCCAAGGCCGATCTCCTTCAGAATGGACTGGTTGGATCTCCTTGTAAGCCAAAGGAATCTCAAGAGTCTTCTCCAACACCACAGTTCAAAAG
>SJXQ01004618.1:193057-233917 GCA_006408695.1 Aepyceros melampus | reverse complement strand
CAAGACAGCAAAAGAGACACAGTTGTATAGAATGGCCTTTTGGACTCTGTGGGAGAGGGAGAGGGTGGGATGGGTTGGCAGAGTGGCAATGTAACATGTGTGATATCATAAGCGAAATGGATTGCCAGTCCAGGTTTGATGCAGGATGCAGGATGATAGGGACTGATGCACGGGGATAATCCAGAGAGAGGGTGTGGGGCGGGAGGGTGGAGGAGGGGGTCGGGATTGGGAGTTCATGTACACTCATGGCTAATTCATGTCAATGTGTAACAAAACGAATACAGTATTGTAAAGCAAAACAAACTAAAAAATAAAAATTAATAAAAAAAAAAAAGAAATAAATAAATTTTAAAAAGAGAAGAGAATAACCAAGTAAATTGTGTGTGTGTAAATACAACACAATAATATAGTCTTAAAAATGATGTTTACAAATAATTTTTCAATGATATGGTGATGATTGGGCACACACAGACACATGTCTTTTTTTACACTCACCTTTGAAAGACTTCACACCCTTCAGTAATTCTTTCTTAAACACCTTTTTATCAGCTGTAAACAAACAACAACAAAAAGCATGATTGAGTTTCTGATGATTCATAAGAATCAGTATTTACTTTCAGGAAGGGAAATCCTAAATTTATCAAAGTTTATTCTCAATGAAATAAAAAGTACTCAGAAAATTCAGGGTAGTGAATCTATCCACTGGGCAGAATAGAAGAGTACTGCTAGTGGCATCCTACTTGGCTGAAACACACGTAGCTTTTTCTTTACCATTTCTCCTCTCTAATTTGGCTTTATTTTTCTTTCTTCATTTTCCTATCCTCCTTCCCTTTTCTCTTCTTACAGCTTAGACTTTAGATTTCTCCCAAAGAGATGAAAGAGCATGTGTGTCCTATATGGACTTCTGTCTAAGAGGTCCCAGTTTCCTAAACCAAAATCTAAATGAAAAAAACAGGATTTCAAAAAAAATGCTAAGATCGAATCTTTAAACAATATTTTTAATTGACATAAAATGTTTCAAATGTTAGAATTTCTTATACAAAACCCTACAACTAACCTTCCCTGAAGTTCTGTTTAGGAGGGCAGGAACTTGAGGAAATGTGCTCCCCACAGTCAAGGTACCTGCCCAGCAGAGTTTAGTACAGTGCTATGTACAAAACAGAGCTTCAGTAAATGTTTTTTGAAGGAATACAGTTTTAGACTTCAATGATATAGAACACACTTAAATGCTTACCAGAAACGGGCAGAGTTTTAATAAGCTTTTTGTGTTCCTTTTTTGTGATCTCTATTCCCATGTTTTTAAGAACATTTTTCAGGTCCTTAGTATGAATCTTCTCTCCTTTGAAAAGGAAACGTGTACATATTAAACATCCTTATCAGGTGCAGGGGAAAAAGTAAGGTACAAAGAAGGCTTGTTCAGCTCTTCAGAATCAAGGAGGGGAGTCAGACATTTTTCTTTCAACCTAAGTAAAGAGAACCTCTTATAATGATAAGACAATAATACGCATGAAAAGTAAAATAGGAATTGTATAATCTCAGTAATTTAGATACTGTTTGACGGCTAATATAAATAATTCAATCACATAACAGTGGTATTATTTTCTTTATCTTTTCTCCTCTTCCTTCTCTGCCCCTTCCTCTAGGCCTTCCTCTTCATCTTTCTTTTCTTCTATTGCCTAAATTATAGAATTAGTTTTAATAATGATAACAAAAATTGACTTATAAAAATTTCCACCTTGAATAAGTGGTAGTGAAGTCACTCAGTCGTGTCCGACTCTCTGTGACCCCATGGACTGTAGCCTACCAGGCTCCTCTGTCCATGGGATTCTCCAGGCAATACAGGCAATAGTACTGGAGTGGATTGCCATTTCCTTCTCCAGAGGATCTTCCCCACCCAGGGATCGAACCCAGGTCTCCCGCATCGTAGACAGGTGCTTTACCATCTGAGCCACCAGGGAAGTCTATATTGATACAAATATTAATGCATTGCAAGCTGAAAAAAAGATATGAAAAACTAAATAAGAATGTCTAACATATATATAATATATATATAACATATATATAATAGGAGGTCTAACATATATATAATAGGAGTTTCCAAAAGTGAAAAAAGAGAAAAGAGGGGTGAGGTAATACTGAAACATAAGGACTGAGGGTTTTCAGACTTGATGAAAGGCATAAATGCTCAGTTTCAGGAACCAGAAGTTCCAAGCAGGAAAAATGTAAAAAAAAGTCTACATTTGGCCACATGATAATGAGAACTTCAAAGACAGAGATACTCTTAAGAGTTAACAAGAGAAAAAGAGATTAACTATCAAAAAGCAATGAAGACTTATAGTTGATTTTTTAATAGCAAAAAATAGGGCAGAAAACAGTGTATATAAATCTACCTATTTATCTATGTATGTATGTTCTTCTATCTCTTTTCCCCCTTTTAAATTAAAATACAAATTTTATTATAGGCTAACTTTACAGCTTAGTCTCTAAGTAACAATGTTCGAATGGGGCTGTAACTAAATTTGGGAAGTAATTAACATGACCCAGAGATAGTACGACTGTCTCCCAGAGCTAGACTGTTGAACTTTGCTGCTTCTTATTCTGGGGAGAGAGTGAAGACAACTTTCTCTTGTATGAAGGATAGCTGCATCTCACTAGTTGGAAACTAAGAGAGGTTCTTTGCTGTTTTATATGGAAGCTAAATTCAAATACATGCAGAAGAGTCTGTAGCTGAGTAGTCAGAAGCAGCTTTAGGAACTAATTCTCAGTGCTCCGGGCCTACACTTCTGTACTCTGCTTCGTGTGTTGTGTGTGTTAGTCACTCAGCCATGTACGGCTCTTTGTGATCCCATGGACTGTAGCCTGCCACGCTCCTCTGTCTGAGGAATTCTCTAGGCAAGAATACTGAAGTGGGTTGCCATTCCCTTTTCCAGGAGATCTTCTGACCCAGGGATTGAACCTGGGTCTTCTGCATTGCAGGCAGATTCTTTACCATCTGAGCCACCAGGGAAGCCCTTATGTGTGGGACTCTAAATCACATTTCTGTTTTGCCAGCTGGCTCTATATTAACTTCTGTGAATAGGGGATGCTAGAGAGTCTGTAAGGCTGCCAGATGAAGGTAGTTCCTGAAGCAGTAGGTGCATCAGGTTTCTAATTTTCAGCCTTGTGGAACCAGTTTCATTACACTTTTTTCAGACATAGTAGCTGAATGCATGCACAGGTGTGAAGTTGCTTCAGCCATGTCTGACTCTTTGTGACCCTGTGGACTGTCGCCTGCCAGGCTCCTCTGTCCACGGAATTCTCCAGGCAAGAATACTGGAGTGGGTGGCCATGCTCTCCTCCAGGGGATCTTCCCAACCCAGGGACCAAACCTGTGTCTTTTTTTGTCTCTGCATTGGCAGGCAGGTTCCTTACCACTAGCTCAACTGGGAAGTCCATAGTAGCTGCACATGTCGGTATTCTAAGGTAAAATGACCATCTACACATTTAGATTCAGTCAAACCATGATTCAAGCATGAATGTAAAATAAAGATTTTTCAGACAAGGACTGACTCTTGTTGAAACTATGAAGAACAATTTACTTGAGGAAGAATAAAGTCAGCCCCACAAAAAGTAGAAGTAAGAAACAATGGTGAGCAAAGAAAGTGATAAGCATGTTTAAATTCTGTGGAAGGCTGCATTTAAATTGCTCTACTCTTGCTTTTAATATACTCACTTGTCAAAACTCCATTCCTGGTTAAAAGAAGTATCTGCTTATTCTGTGTCTGCAGCCATGCAGCTGCACTAGAGTTGAAGTTAACTATGCTGTTTTCACTTTAAATTGATCATCAAGAAGCTCAAGTAGGTCCTTATTTCTGTGGGGCAATCACACTATACTCGGCTGGTCCATTAACTTTCCCACTCTTCTTGTTGACTGCTTCACATCATTTCTCTTTCAAACCACCACTTCCTTCTTCTCTATTTAATCACAACTTATTTTATCTCTCTAATTAAAGAAGTCCTTATGGCAGAAACTGAAGAAGAACTAAAGAGCCTCTTGATGAAGGTAAAAGAGGAGAGTAAAAAAGTTGGTTTAAAATTCAACATTCAGAAAACTAAGATCATAGCATCTTGTCCCATCACTTCATGGCAAATAGATGGGAAAATAATGGAAAAAGTGAAAGATTTTGTTTTCTTGGGCTCTAAAATTACTGCAGATGGTGACAGCAGCTATGAAATTAAAAGATGCTTGCACCTTGGAAGAAAAGCTATGACCAACTTGGATAGCATACTAAAAAGCAGAGATGTCACTCTGCCAGCAAAAGTCCATCTAGTCAAAGCTATGGTTTTTCCAGTAGTCATGTATGGATGTGAGAGTGGAACTATAAAGAAAGCTGAGAGCTGAAAAATTGATGCCTTTGAACTGTGGTGTTGAGAAGACTCTTGCGAGTCCCTTGGACTGCAAGGAGATCCAACCTGTCAATCCTAAAGGAAATCAGTCCTGAATATTCATTGGAAGGACTGATCCTGAAGCTGAAACTCCAATACTTTGCCCACCTCATGGGAAGAACTGACTTGTTTGAAAAGACCCTGATGCTGGGAAAGATTGAAGGCAGGAGGAGAAGGGGACGATAGAGGATGAGATGGTTGGATGGCATCACCAACTTGATGGACATGAGTTTGAGTAAGCTCCAAGAGCTGGTGATGGACAGGGAAGCCTGGAGTGCCTGCAGTCCATGGGGTCACAAAGAGTTGGACGTGACTGAGTGACTGAACTGAACTGAACTGAACTGAAAGAAGTCCTAATCACCGACCACCAGTAAATTACCTATTCACACTGTTTCTAAATCTTATCCTCTCAATTTCTCTTAAACATCCTTCAGTTTGAATTCTTTCCACTCTCACCACCTACAACATCTCTCTGTCTCTCTTTTTTAACTTCTTGTTTTGATATTACCAGTGACCTCCATGTGGCTATACACAATGGTCAATTCTCAGCCCTTATCTTACTTGGATTATCAGCAGCATTTAACTGCTGATTTGCCCTCTAGTCTGATATGGCAGATGCTATAGCTGCACTGACCAAATCTCTTTAACCTTTGCCATTTCAGTGCACACTAGTCCAACTTTCAACTGCCAGTATCTCTTTGTCTGAAGGATTTCTTTGTGTATCTTGTGTTACAAAATGATCATCACAATAAGTCTAATTAACATCCATCACAGTGGCTCCTTTTAAAATACATCAAAATTCAATTACTTTTTTTTTTTTTTTTGGCAGTGACTCCAGGCAAGTGGGGGATCTAGTTCTCACCCCACCCAAGACCGGGGTCAAATTCGTGTCTCCTGCAGTTGAAGCCCAGAATCTTAACCACTGACTTCCAGAAAAATCCCTATTTTCCATCACCTTATTGTTATCTAAAGTGAAAGTGAAGTCTCTCAGTCATGTCCAACTCTGGACCCCGTGGACTGTAGAGTACCAGGCTCTTCTATCCATGGGCTTCTCCAGGCAAGAATACTGGAGTGGGTTGCAATTTCCTTCTCCAGGGGATCTTCCCAACCCAGGGATCGAACCCCGGTCTTCCGCATTGCAGGCAGACGCTTTAACATCTGAGCCAGCAAGGAAACCCCATTGTTATCTAACCTGGTATTAAAAACCATCATCTCTAATGTGGATTACTCTAAAAGCCTCTTAAATGGTTTCCTTGTTTCTATTCTTGGTTTCTTTCCTCCACTTTCCTCACCTCGACTGCTTCAGCCCACCATCTGTTCACACAGAATCCAGAAAGATCTGATGAAAGATCAGGTCAGATTACATCATGCCTCAGCTCTAAACCCTTCAGTGGCTTTCCATTTCTCTCAGAAAAAAGCCCAAGCCCTGGCAGGGCTTTTGAGGCGACAGCTGATCTTGTACCCATCACGTCCCTCTTCTTATCTCCAATTACTGTTTTCCTTGCTTACTCAACTCCAGCTACATTGGCCTTCTTGCTGTTTCTTGAAAAGCCCAGATATGCTCCCACCTTTGGGCCTTAGCTCTTATTTCCTTTGCCTGCAACACTCTTTTTCCAGAAGTCCCCACATGGCTGAAACTCACACCTTCTTCAGGTATTTGCTCAAATGTCACCGTCTTAAAGAGACCCAATTCTCTATTTAAGACCATACCTGCTCCTTTTCCCAACACACTTTGCTCTCCCAGTCTCCTTTAGTGTAGTCTACTTCTCATTCTTCTCTATAGAATTTACCACTTTCAAACACACTATATAATGTACTTATTTATTATGTTTATTGTTTACTGCTTATTTCCTCTGCTAGAATGTAAGCTCTGTGGGGGAAGTTATATTTGTTCTGTTTACTGATGTACTGTAGATGCCTCAAACAATGCCTGGTATGTAGTAAGTGCTGAATAAATAGTTGTTGAATGAATAAAGAAAGGAAACATTATTATATTAAAAATACAGTTCCATATAAAACTTCAAGACCAATAATAATTGTAACATCTCACTCACCTGTAATGTTTTTAACTTGATCCATCAACACATTTAAATCAATCTTCTCATTATCTTGAAGACAAAAAAATAAAAAAAATTTTTAGAAAAATGATATGAAATCCTTAAATTGTGAAGCAAAATCCCCAAATTCAAGCATTTGAAAACATTTCCCTCGAAGTTTATTAGCTTTTCATGTCAGAGATCATAATCTTAATTAAAACAGTTCCTGCGTTTTACTCTATCAAAGATCCACATAGCACAGTGCACGAGCAAGGTTTAAAGTACTCTCCTTTCCTTTGAGACACTCTTTAGTTAGGTTAGTCTTTCTCAGACAGGAGTTTGAAACTTACTGAGAGTTCAAACATTTTGTTTAGAAATTACATCTCCATTTCACCAGTGATGACTTTACCTTTGGGCTTCTGTTCACCTTGGCACCAAGTGATACCCTTTTTTTTTTTTTTTTGTGAATTTGAGTTTTATTGGTTTGACTGGTTTTAACCTGTAAATTGGTTTTTCCTTTTATAGTTTATAAGAATTACAGATATAAATTTATATCTATTTTTCTGCAATATACATTTAAGTAATATTGTAATACAAATAGTGAAACTCCACACTTTGGGGATGGTAAGAGTGTGGTTCTCAGATCATTTTTCCTTTAAAAGGCCCAATAAATAAAAACAATAAAAACTTTAAAATTAACTGTAAAAACAATTTTTCAATATTTAAAAGAAAAAGACAGCAAACATTGCTTATGTTAGACTGCTGGTGGGCCTGTCTGATGCTCTTAGCTTGCTAACACAATCATTATCATGTTGATGTATTTGGTTAGACTTCCAAGTTATATTTGTTCTGTTTACTGACAAAATTTTTGTTTTGCAGTACCCATTCTCAACGGAAAGACTTTTTCATAGACCATTAACTTAGTTTCTTTAGTATTTCTCAAAATAAAACCAGAAGCTACTGGATATCAGTAGATACATTTTAATGAGTTTATAAAACTGCAAGTTTGAGAAAACTAAATTGGGATGTTACAATAGTAATTAAAGGATTATTGTTGTTGAGTTGCTAAATTGTGTCAGGCTCTTTTAGACCCCATGAACTGAAGTATGCCAGGCTTCCCTGTCCTTCACTGTCTCCCAGAATTTGCTTAAACTCATGTCCATTGAGTGGGTGATGCCATCCAGCCATCTCATCCTCTGTCGCCCCCTTCTCCTCTTGCCCTTAATAGTAAAAAGATGCTATTACACTAAAAGGCAAGATTCAGTTTGTAACTGTAAAGCTGTCCATGGACAAGCTCATTCTCCACTCATGACTTGGTCAAGGGTGCCAATTCATCACTGCTTAAATGTGTTTGCATTCTTGTATTATTTTTAATATTCCTCAGGTTTTAAGTTCTCCCAAGGGTAAGATACCAGTTTAATGGTTTGTTCAAGAGTGATGTTCCATAAATGCTTTGTTGTTCAGTCACTCAGTCATCTCCAACTCTTTGTGACCCCATGGACTGCAGCACACCAGGCTTCCCTGTCCTTCACTATCTCCCAGAATTTGCTGATATTTATGTCCATTGAGTCAGTGATGCCATCCAGCCATCTCATCGTCTGTTGCCCACTTCCCCTCTTGCCCTCGATCTTTCCCCAAATCCTCTGTCCATGGAATTCTCCAGGCAAAATACTGGAGTGGGTAGCCATTCCTTTTTCCAGGGGATCTTCCTGATGCAGGGATTGAACCCTAGTCTCTTGCATTGTAGGCAGATTCTTTACCATCTGAGCTACCAGGGGGGCCCCCATAAATGTTTCCTGAATAATACAGTTCTAGCAAAATGCAAGCATATTATATAGAATGAATTAGCTTTAAAAATAGTATATATTCCAGGTTCTTAGATGTGAAATTTATCCATGGCATCTGGCCCCATCACTTCATGGGAAATAGATGGGGAAACAGTAGAAACAGTGTCAGACTTTATTTTTGGGGGCTCCAAAATCACTGCAGATGGTGATTGCAGCCATGAAATTAAAAGATGCTTACTCCTTGGAAGAAAGTTATGACCAACCTAGATAGTATATTCAAAAGCAGAGACATTACTTTGCCGACTAAGGTCCGTCTAGTCAAGGCTATGGTTTTTCCTGTGGTCATGTATGGATGTGAGAGTTGGACTGTGAAGAAGGCTGAGCGCCAAAGAATTGATGCTTTTGAACTGTGGTGTTGGAGAAGACTCTTGAGAGTCCCTTGGACTGCAAGGAGATCCAACCAGTCCATTCTGAAGGAGATCAACCCTGGGATTTCTTTGGAAGGAATGATGCTGAAGCTGAAGCTCCAGTACTTTGGCCACCTCATGCGAAGAGTTGACTCATTGGAAAAGACCCTGATGCTGGGAGGGATTAGGGGCAGGAGGAGAAAGGGACGACTGAGGATGAGATGGCTGGATGGCATCACGGACTCAATGGACTTGAGTCTGAGTGAACTCCAGGAGTTGGTGATGGACAGGGAGGCCTGGCGTACTGCGATTCATGGGGTCGCAAAGAGTCGGACATGACTGAGCGACTGAACTGACTGACTGTTCTTTTATAAATGTATTTTAAATTATGATAATCTTTTATTGTTATCCTTTATAGTATTTTCTTATTTTTAATATGAGCACTATTATAATTATTTTAAATAAAATAAGGAAGAATCTTTGGGGATTAAAGTTTGTTCCTTTAAGAGAGATGCCATCATTTCCTTTACTTTGTGTGCCTCTAATTCACTCCATTGAGACTTGCTGGGCCCCTCAGACTGTTTACCATTCTATCTCAGATGATTCTACAGATGTACAAGGCAGTCCACCAGAATGAGATTAATAACCCTACACTTTAAATCACTGTGGTGGTATCTTTTATTATGTTTCAGGATATTAAGAAAACAGGATAACCAAAAATATCTACATTTATTGCATTGGTAGATTAAAAGAGTTCTGAAAGTGTTTAAAGATTCTCTGATGCTGGGAAAGATTGAAGGCAGGAAGAGAAGGGGACAATAGAGGATGAGATGAGTGGATGGCATCATTGATTTAATGGACATGGTTTGAGCAAGCTCTGGGAGTTGGTGATGGACTAGAAAACCTGGCATGCTGCAGTCCATGGGGTCGCAAAGAGTCGGACACGACTGTGACTGAACTGAACTGAACTGGAAGGGTTTAAAAAAGCAGAGATAAAATCATTTTTGGAAAAACTGCCTGCTTCTTATTAAGTCAAAGGCCCAAAGAGCCTGGAACAGTGCTTGACACATCACAGTCATTCAATTAAAGTTTATGAACTGAAATAATGAAAGGTACTGGGGAAAGGGAAGTAAAGATGGGGGGAAAAGGGTTATTGTGAGATTATATACAATCATCTATGTAAAAGTTTTGAAAATTGTAAAGCACTATAGAATTTTTTTAAAATTCTATTCAATTTAAAAAAAGAAAAAAGAATGAAGGTACCACTTATTTGGAAAAACCCATATTCCTTGACTTGGGTCAATCTTCCATTTTTACTATTTCCTCAAGGGGGCAAGTGCCCCTCAAAATTTCCTGATTAATTTTTCTCAGCTCTACTAGTATAAGAAAAGTCTCCATTCAGTTCAGTTCAGTCGCTCAGTTTTGTCCGAATCTGCGACCCCATGAACCGCAGCATACCAGGCCTCCCTGTCTATCACCAACTCCCGGAGTCCACCCAAACCCATGTCCATTGATTCGGTGATACCATCCAACCATCTCATCCTCTGTTGTCCCCTTCTCCTCCCCTCAATCTTTCCCAGCATCAGGGTCTTTTCAAATGTGTCAGCTCTTCGCATCAGGTGGCCAAAGTATTGGAGTTTCAGCTTCAACATCAGTCCTTCCAATGAACACCCAGGACCGATTCTCCTTTAGGACGGACTGGCTGGATCTTGCAGTCCAAGGGACTCTCAAGAGTCTTCTCCAGCACCACAGTCTAACACATGCCAAATTTAATGCCAATTGGTAACTTCACCATACATCTTCTTAAGATCATTAGTTCTGTAGTTCATGGCAATATTAGCAGAATGGTTGAAAGACAGTTTCTGGAGCCAGATTGCCTATCTACTCTAGCTCTCTGACTCTAGGCAAGCTACTTGTTTTCTCTGTTTCCTGATATATAAATTAAGCATTAAAATGAAACTTATAGAGTAGTTTGGAAGATGAAATGATATAGTAACTGCTTAGAACAGTGCCTTGCACAAGTCAGGACTATGTAAGTGTTGCACACTGCTATTTAATGCTGGCTTAACAGTAGGGACTCAAGGATTGAAGTATTGACATTAGTTCTCTGAAATCTACAAAATCTCTAGTTCAATAAATCCTCCACATTCTTAAAAAAAAAAAAAACACAACCACCTAATGATTAAAGACTTGAATGTTCTTGTTAGACCTTGGCATTTCCTATGGAGAGTGACACTTGTCATCTATATTGGGCAGCCTTCTTGGTGATCTTTCCCGAGTGATATTTACTTGGCTTCAGCTGTGCTGAAGGCCTCACTCTTTTTCTTCTTTTCATATATTATACATCATATCTTCAGTCATTCCAGCCCTGACACTGGCCTTATATCCAAAGTTTTGCCAAGGGTATATTGATATCAAAACTCTCACCATCAACTGGTAGGTGGTCCTTCAGTTCCTGGATTTCTTCCTCTGTGAGATCAATTCCCATGTTTTTAAGGCAAATGTCCACTTTATCTGAAGATACCTTTGTCCCTTAGGAAAGAAAGGGATGGATATGAGAAATATTTCTAGTGATGTAAAGAGTGGATTAGCTCATAGTGAGGCATCAATACTTATAGACAATAAAGAGCAAAGAACAAATGTCTAAAGTAAATGTGGTCTTGGTGTCTAAGTCAGAAATTCCTAAACCTTGATCTCTGGGATTTGGAAAACTTTTAAGAGAAGAAACTGAGGGGTTGGCGGTATCTGATGTGTGTGTGTGTGTTAGTTGCTTAGTCATGTCTGACTCTTTGCAACCCCATAGACTGTAGCCCACCAGGCCCCTCCACCCATGGGATTCTCCAGGCAAGAACACTGGAGTGGGTTGCCATTTCCTTCTCCAAAAGGAACTATAGAAAGAAAGAAAGTGAGTCACTCAGTCATGTCCACCTCTTTGCGACCCCATGGACTGTAGCCTACCAGGCTCCTCCAGCCATGGAATTTTCCAGGCAAGAGTATTGGAGTGGGTTGCCATTTCCTTCTAGGAGGTATCTGATAAGTCATGACAAAGACTAAAATTAACCTTTATAAACACATCTGTACAGTAGGATTTGAAACTTGCTAAAATAATGGAGAACTATCCATCCATCCATCCTGTCCATGGATTTACTCTATCATAATCCTATAAATTTAATAACACCCATTTTTAGGTACTATCTCTGGAAAGTCAATATCAATATGACTGAAAGAAGCCCAGTAATCTGAATGCTAAATCTTTCCCTCTTCCCCAGATACTCTGATATGCAACTTTATTTGGGAACCAAAGCTTTTGGGTTTACTGTAGTTAAACAATTTTGGTGAATGTACAGTACCGAAGGCATATAAAGAATAAATACTGAATTAATAACTGGGACAGCAGGATTAATAATCTGAAATATGTAAAATAGAGTTTTTGAAAATAAGAACAAAGCTCAATGTCCTCAGTTTTAATTGCCTTTTCATCATACTTCTCACTCACCTTCAAGAGACTTCAATTCTTTCATCAACCTATTCATATACACTCTTCTTTTGGCTGCAAGAAAGGGAAAAATCCAAGGCTCAGACAGCAGTGTAGATATTTTAAAGTAGAATAAACATGCATAATTTTAGAAATACAAAGACTTGCATGCTTTATTCTAGACATTTTTATTATTTCACTTGAAAGAATAAAACTCAGGAATGGAAACAGCTCTCAACTTGGTAAAATCATTTTGGTGGGGAGGGCATGAGATATTCCGTAAATAGCATGCATTAGTCATATAAGTCCATAGTCTCAAGTTTCCTTGAAGGTCACTGTGATTTTTTTCCCCACTGTGATATTTTTAATGCTCACCATCAACTGGAAGATTGTTCAGTAGTTCCAAGCCTTTATCTTCTGTGAGCTCTATCCCCATATTTTCCAGAAAATTTTCCGGTTATTAGTATCAACTTTCTCACCTTTAAAAATTAAAACATGGTAATGATTAACAATTGAAGAATGATGATTCTTTATTATTTAAAAAATCCCTATATTGTCTTTGACAATTTAGCAATGAAGCAAACCTGGCAAGAATGCAGACTATTGCTAAGACGTGATCTTAGAGTGATCTTTGGCTAAACAAAGGTGATCAAAGTTAGGCTGCGAGTCAGTAGATGGAAACATTCATCAGTAAATAGAGTGAGAGAATATATCAATAAGGAAATAACTGCTATTAAAATAAAATTTTGTGCATGCATTAAAATCCCAGTTTTGCAGTCTTTTTGATCATGTGTCATGGAACTATACCAGGCTTTTCTCCAGGGCCTTCTTCCTTTTTAAAAAAATTTATTATTTTTTTTAATTGCAGGACAATTGCTTTACAGAATTCTGTTGTTTTCTGTCAAACCTGAACATGAATCAGCCATAGGTATACATATATCCCCTCCCTCTTGAACCTCCCTCCCTTCTCCTTCTCTATCTTACCCCTCTAGGTTGATACAGAGCCCGTTTGAGTTTCCTGAGACATACAGTAAATTTCTGATGACTATCTATTTTATATATGGTAATAAAAGTTTCCATGTTACTCTCTCCATACATCTCACCCTCTCCTCCCTTCTCCCATGTCCATAAGTCTGTTCTCTATGTCTGTTTCTCCATTGCTGCCTTGCAAATAAATTCTTCAGTATCATCTTTCTAGATTCTGTATATATGCGTCAGTATATGATACTTATCTTTCTCTTTCTGACTTACTTCACTCTGTATAACAAGCTCTAGGTTCATCTACCTCATTAGAACTGACTCAAATGTATTCCCTTTTTTTATGGCTGAGTAATATTCCGTTGTGTGTATGTACCACAACTACTTTATCCATTCATCTGTCGATAGACATCGAGGTTGCTTCCATGTTCTAGCTATTGTAAATAGTGTTGCAATGAACAATGGGATACATGTGTCCTTTTCAATTTTGGTTTCCTCATCTGCTAACTTCATCAAGCTTTTGACAGACATGAACCACCTTCTTCCTCAAGGTTATTATTCTAACCATATCTTTTATTTGTATCATTTCCTTTCTCAAAAGGTAAGGATCTCAAAAATGCCTACCCTCTCTATATTCTGTTTTACCATTCTAATTTTTCTTCCCATTGCTAGCTTTCTTTTCAACTCTTCCTATAGTGCCCTTTGTGGACTCATATGTCATTAAATTTAAATTTCTCCATATCGTCAATCTCTTTGCAGACTCTTACCTTATTTATTAAGTTAATTTCACCTTTTCCTAATAGACTTTTCTATTACTATTATTTATTTTAATTTTTTATTTAGAGAAAACTGCTCATTATTCTATATCCCGTTGCCTTAGGGCTTGGCATTCTCCTGGATTCTAGTTGCTGCTTTCCAACTATGCTCAAACCTTTCCTCTTTTGAGATTTATGAAACACTTTCTTTTTATTGTCACTTAATTGATTTCTTGGTTGTGTCAGGACTCACAGTCTTTCTCTGTACTCAAACTCCTGGCATCGTTACAGTGAATTCCAGACTTTATTTGGAGGGCTCATTCAACAACTTATTCTCTGACCTCCTTATCCTCAGACTTATCTCAAAAATTCTATACTAGTTAACTGAAATGGACATACCCTTGACTTTGTTATCACCTGGAAATGCTTTTTAAAATGCTTGCTCCTGGCCAGAACTTCATATTTGCCCATTTCATTTACTTCCTTACTCCAACCACACATGTTCTAATCTCTGTAGAGCCCTTCATTCCACCCCTCACTTTTCTCTAAGTTTATAATTTCCATTTTCACTTCCTTCCCTATCTCCCTGTACTCGACCACTTAACCACTCTCTTGACTACAACTTTCATGTCTTTATGCTTTCATTCTTTTGGCACATCAGCCTTGAGAAACCCCTAACTTGGTCCGCCTGAAGAATATCATAATCATGGGAAAAGTTACTTATTTATGATAACTGACCTTGTTTGACTCTTGGCACTTCTGTGCATGCTTTCATATGTTTCTCTAGTTCCTATTTCCTACCAAAGTAATCTGAAACCAGCAATGTCGATGCATGCTAAGTCATTTCAGCTGTGTCTGACTCTGCAACCCTATGGAATGTAGCCTGCCAGGCTCCTCTGTCCATGGTTCTCCAGGCAAGAATACCGGAGTGGGTTGCCATGTTGTCCTCCAGGGGATCTTCCCAACCCAGGGATTGAACCCTCATCTCCTATGTCTCCTTCATTGGCAGGTGGGCTCTTTACCACAGTGCCACCTGGAAAGCCCGAAATCAGCAATACTTTTTTCGAAGTTCTCTACCCCATTACTGTGCCTGTTTTTTTTTTTTTTTTTCAGTAGATGATTTTGTTTTCTACTTTATCAGGAAAATTGAAGCTTTGAGGTAAATTCCTCTGAATTTAACTCCACATTTACACAGATTCTCTTCCTGACTTGAGGTCTGACTGACTCAGAGAAAAGAGGTGGTTTCAGATCCTTACCCAGATATTCAACCGCCTAGCATTCAATTTCCCATAGATGTCTCACAGGAACCCCAAACTCAATATGACCAAAATGAAGACTATATCTTTGTTCCTAAGTCTGTTTTGCTGAAGTCTTTATTTTGGTAAATGTCATTATCACCTACCCAACTACCCAACTCAGAAACTAAGGAGTCATCCTTCACTCCATCCTTTTGCTCTGTTTCCATAGCTCATGAGTAGCCAAATCCTATAGATTCTATATCTGTAACATCTCTTTCTTTCAAGTCTCATAAATAATATTTAGTTCTGCCCTTGATTGTCTTTTGCCTGAACAGTTACAATCTGCTTTGTAACTAGTCTCCCTGACTCTATTCTAGCACACAAATCTCCATCCATCATTTATACTGCAGCTTGAGTAATCTTTCTAATTTGCAAATCTAATCACCTAGTCCCCTGTTTAAAACCCGGGAATGACTCCCTACTCAGCACAGAATGAAATTCACACTCCTTTATTTGGTATCCAAGGTCCTCCATAATTTGTCTCCTATATAGTTTCCTGATGTTGCTATATGTTACAAATTACCAAAATCTTGGTGATCTAAAACAACACGGATTTGTTTCTTGTGCAGTTCTGGGGGTCAGAGGTCTGAGTCAGTCCTACTGGGGTAACATCAAGGTAACAGCAAGGCTGGCTCCTTCAGGAGGCCCTAGAGATAGAATCTATTCCCTTACATTTTCATTGTCTAGAGGCCACTTACTTTCCTTGGTTCATGAACCCTCTTCCATCTTTAAAGTCAGCAATATAGCATCTGGCTTCCATTGCTGCATTGCCTTCTACTTTTTCTGTCATCAAATTTCACTTTGCTTCCTTCTTCTGAAGATATTTGTGATTACATTTAGGGTCAGCTGGATAATCAAGGATATTTTCTCCATCTCCAGATCATCCTTAATCACATTTCCACATATATGGTCTTTTGCCACATAAGGTAACAGCCACAAGTTCTGCCCATCCCACTCTGTCTGGCAAAACTGACTCACCTTTCAAGGATCAGCTCACTGTTGCCCATACTATTAAAGCATTCACCAATGTCTCCTCCTCAGGTTCAAGTGACCATTCTCCTCTTCCTTTGCTTTGTATAGGTTTTAAACAAAGCACCTATAACATTTTATTGCATTGATTTATAGTTTTTTCCTTGCCCCACCTACATAAGCTCCTGGAAGGTTGGTTTTTATGTATCCATACTTGGAATATAATAGATGCTTAACAATGAGTTAATAAAAATATAACTTACCTGTAAAAAAGTTTCCTTCATCCATTACCACACTCACGTCTACTTTCCCCTCATCTATAAGAGAAGACAGAATTTTATGCATAAAGACAATGAAAGAGAGAAATGGAAGACAGATATAAGTTATATGCTGAAAACATGAAATTCAGCAAATATTAGTTTGCATTAGAGTTTTATCCTATTTTCATTCCAAATGGAAAGTGTGGAAAGACAAACCTCTTGATTATAAAGAGGATACTTACACTTCCAACTTCACTTTTATTCTATTAAGATAAACTCTACAGGTAGAATGGTGGACGGACATTAAAAAAGTCACCCTCTCTACTTTCAGATCTGGAAAAATTCTTTTTTTTTAACTTGATGATAAGGTTGATAAGCATCTTAAAAGGGGCAAATGCTCAAGTAGGAAAGATCTGACTTGGAGCATTGAAAATACCTATTTTGGGGGACCTGGCAGCCCAATGGTTAAGACTCCATGCTTCCACTGCATGGGTTTGATACCTGGTTGAGGAACTAAGATCCTGCATGTGATGCAACGTAGTCAAAACAAAACAAACCAAAACTTATTTTTTTTGCTCAATCCACAGGTAACACTTAGCTGCATTCATGCACTATCCACACTCAGTATTAAAAAAAAAGAGCTTTGATCAACTTGACTAAACTTTAATAAGCAGTTTAAAAACCTTTATTTGTATTTTCCTTTTAAATGGGGTATTTAGAAGGAACAGCTGATGGATGATCAGTGTCTCACAGGAAGCTGTCTGCTCTCATGTATTTCAGTTAGTCCTACAGAAGACTCATGAATAGCCTGAAACAAGTCTCTAATGTTATTTCCTGTGGGCTCATTGACCTCAGAATTGGTACTCCAGGAGTTGGCTGATACGTCCATGACCAAAATCACTGTTGTGGCATTCTAGTAACATTTAAAATATCTGGAAAATATGATAATAAAATATATCTACATCCTGTCATAGGCAGGTCAAAAATACTGGGAAATTATATATTTCCAGTAATAAAGAAAAAATTATCCTGTGGAAAATGTCCATTTCTCTGGCCAGAGCAAAGGCATAGTTAAGTAACATTGTATTGACATGAATATATATGGGTCACTATAATTACCAGTAACAAAATCTACTATTAAATTCTTACTATGTGTTAGGCCCTATCCTAGAAACTTACAACATTTAGGAAAGGCAACTATTACATTCTTCTTTTTTTAAGAAACTAAGACTCAGAGGGATTAATTTGAACATCTTGCACAGACAGAGCTGAGATTTAAGTCTGTGTCTTATTCCAAATTTCAAATCTTTCCATAATTCCATTTAATCAGTAGAGCCAGTGGGGTAAAGTCCAGGTTTTTACTGTTTTTCTCAAAGGGGTTTGTTATCTTGCAAACTTTTCTTAGTGGATACTTGTGGGCCTCACTCTTAGGGGTTACTCTAACATATGCTAGGTGTGATAGTTATAAAGGAAAAGTATTTTGGAATTATTTCTTCATTTTTAACTTGTTTCTGGTAGTTCAGAATTCATCCTAGCTAAATTTTTTCCTGTCTTTTTCTTAAGACTACTTTCCTCCTTAGTCTATTTGCTTACTTTCAAACTTTCCTTATCATATATTCCCTCCATTTATTTATTTATTTTGCTTCTCCTTTTGGTCTGCTAATAATCTTTACAGTGCTCTGGCACAATGCTAAACTTTGCTAAATCTATGGACAGCTAACTTCCTAGGTAAAGTCAAGTAAGATAAATCATTAAGTTAAGTTAAGCCACTCAGTCGTGTCCGACTCTTTGCAACCCCATGGATTGTAGCCCACCAGGCTCCTCTGTCCATGAGATTCTCTAGGCAAGAATACTGGAGTGGGTTGCCATTTCCTTCTCCAGGGGATCTTCCCAACCCAGGGATGGAATCCAGGTCTCCTGTATCAGAGGCAGACGCTTTAACCTCTGAGCCACCAGGGAAGCCTAGTCATTTCCAAACATCTTTGTACATATTTCTAGTTCAAAGTCCTATAGATATCTCAATTTCAAAATGTGTAAAACTGAAACTATTCTTTCGATATTATAACCTGAATCTTTCCTGAATTCTCAAATTGGTTATGATACAATTTATGATTTAGTCACAAGGAGATGTCTGCTTCCTAAAAAAAATGTTTTAAAGCTAAACTTTATTATTAGTTTTGGCCACATGGTATATGAGATCTTTGTTCCTGGCCAGGGATAGAACCCATGGCCCCTGCATTAGAAGTATAGAGTCTTGGCCACTGGACCTCCAGGGAAGACTCTAAAATTTTTCTTCTTTTTCATAACTCACCTGTAATCAGTCACTTAGCCCTATCCATTTTAATTCTAAAATGTTTCCCAAATCAGTCCATAATGACTAATCCATCACTAAGTTCACTTCACTTGCCCAGGCCCTTATCATCTCTTGTTGGAACATAGCAATATGTTTTAAATTTGAGCCTTTCTTTCCAATAGCGCTCTCCATGTTGCCATCAGCACCGACTTCCAAAAGTGAAATATTCTAGATACACTACTATAGGATGAAGGCGAAAATTGAAGGGAGAAACAGACAAGTAAAGTACAATACGTGGAGAGTTCAATATCAAATTTTTGATAATGGCTAGAACACCTAAATAGAAAAACAGTAGAATAAAGAAGACAAACAATATTATCAACCATAAAACATCCTTCAGGATACACCATTATGCTAGGTCATAAAAAAGGCTCATTCAGTTCTGAGATCACAGGAAGTATGTTCTCTGACTACAGTGGAATTAATTCAAAATCAATAGTAGAAGGAAATTTAAGAAATACACAAATATTTGGAAATTAAAAACACATTTTAAGATAACCCATGGATCAAAAAAATCACAGTGGGAAATTAGAAAGTATTTCTAGTTGCATGAAAATGAAACCGTATCAAAATTTTTGGATTACAGTTGAAAACAATTATGTTAGAAAAAAAGAAAAATCTGAAATTAATAATCTAAAATTTCATTTTAAGAATCTAGAAAACAAAGAGCAAACTAAATCCAATGTAAACTGAAAGAAGGAAATAATAGAGATTAGAAGTGAAACCAATAAAATGGAAAGCAAAAAATCAGTAGGGAAAATTGATGTTGGCTCTTTGGAAAGATCAACAAAATTGTCAAATTCTTAGCTAGACTAACCAAATAAAAAGAGATAAGACAGATCAAAATCAGGAGACCAACACTAACTCTACAGAAACTCACAGAATTATAAAGAAATACTATGAATAACTTCATGTCAACAAATTAGACAATTTAGATTAAATGGGCAAATTCCTAGAAAAGGCACAAATTATCAAAATAACTCAACAGCAAGAGGCAAGACTCTAACGCCTTAGTCTTGGCAGCCTTCCTTTTCAGCTTGTTTTCTGCAACTTTATGACATGAAGTGTATATCCTGCTGCTGCTGCTGCTAAATCGCTTCAGTCGTGTCCAACTTTGTGTGACCCCATATCCTAGCCATAGAGAAATTCTTGCTAGTTCCCTAACCATGTGATTTTTCATGATTTTATGCTTTTTCATGCGCTGCTTTCCTCATCTAGGATTTTTTTTTAATGAAGAATTTCTACACACCTGATAAAGTTTACTCTGATCCTTTTCTTGGAAAATTTAGCTTTTCCCTCCTTTAGAATCTTAATGAAAACATTTTTATTATTATAACACAACCACATAGCCATTATGAGGACTTGTTAACATGCAGGCCTTTTTACTAGACTGTGAACGTTTAGAGGACACTGTCACTTTTATATTTCTAATAGCTTATATCATCCTTCATTTTTATATTTTAATAGCTTGTGTATATTAGGCACTCAATAAGGTCCACTGCACAAATTGATGCATTCTTGAGGACTGGGCCCTTATCTCTTGTTTTTAAGTATATCTGCACAACTTTAAATATACTCTCAGCAATTCCATATATGAATCAAAAATTTCACCAGGAGCATCTCACCATCCATGGGCAAGTTGTTCAGCAGATCTTTATGCTCTTCTTCCTCAATCTTAAAGCCCATATTTTCCATGAAGGAGTCCAGCTTATTAACATTAAGATCCACTCCTTAGGTAAAAATAAAATGGGAATGAGAAAAACAAACAATAATGACAAAATGAAAAGTGCTAGACATATCCATGCATTAATTAGAGAGTAAAAAATCAAAGGAACAATACGGTTATTTAAGAATCAAGAACAGAACTTATGCCTCATTTTTGTCCAGAGGATTTGATTATAGTTCTTATGCAACATTTATAAGGAAGAAATTAAAAAAATTAGGCAAATCTGTTGAATTCTGGTAAGAAATTGCCTTTATAGTTATATTCAGAAAATAGAACTTGAAATGCAATGATAAAACAAAAATAGTTTCTTCAAAGCTATTTATGTTCAAAGCAGTAAACAATGAGACAAAAACACTTGATAAATGAACATGTTAGAGTGACAAATTTGTCACCACCAAAAAATAAATGTGATTTTTAAAAAAAGCGAGTGAAAAATGTGAGGAGTCCCAGTTTCATCTGTATTTTTGCTCACCTTTGAGAGACTTTATGCCATCCAGGAGCTTATGTTTGTACAGTTTTCCAGCAGCTGGAACATAAGCAACAATAAGTAATTGATGAAATCAGCTGAAATAATTAAAAAATCCTGGCAATTTAAAAGAGAACATTCTTATAATTTTACTCATTTTTTCTATTTACATGCCAACTAAGAGACAAATGGGGAAAAAGTAAGTAAGTTTTAAGATAGTAAATCAACTCAGTTTTTTTTGACAAATGAAAGAATTATTAGTGGTACCTTGCCACAACTTTCTCATTTCTCACTCTCTTTTTTCATCTGATTTTTCCTTTTCTACTCCTCTGCTTAAGCTCAAGCATATTAATGTTCCCAAGGACAGCATCAGATATTGTGAGAACTCATGAATGAATGAATAGTAGCTGATTCCTGAGCTAAAACAACTGATGACAGGTTGTCTTTGAATGGTAGTATTGAACATTTCTCCATATTTTCATGTGACATCAAATGGATATTGTTTTAGATATTTTCATTGACAAGCCAATGAGAATAAACTCTTCTGCAAAGAAATCCCTTAGTGAAATGTCATCTGTTATCATCACAGGCTTCATATTTTACAGAAATTCAAAGATTGATTTCTATTTTAGATGGGGAACTAGCATGGATATCTGACACCCTCTCCAGAAATCAGCCCTGGAAAAAACTGAAATAAGAGTGAAAACTGGATTTTAGGAACTAAATGAAAAGTCACAGCAAAATCTCTTGGAAAATGGAAAACTGTACTGGTGTATGTGTGTGGTTTTACAGCCTACACTGGAAGGCCTACTAGAGGTGACAGTTAAAGGACCAATGGGTGAAACATTAAAATGTCTGTCCTTGTCTTTATTATGATTCTTAAGTTATCATTGTCTACCCCTTTCACCACAGAAAGCAGCAGGAAAAGCCTAGACTGCAGGTGAGGGATCTAAACGGTACTATCAGGGCAGTACATAGACTTATAGACTTTAGGAGAGAGGATCTAATGTACACAGATGAAGATGGACAATCTGCCTTCAGATATTTAATCATCCTCTTCTCTTCTCAACCTTGAGGGCTGATGGATTGCAATCTAGATAGACTTTCTTCCAATTTTGTTTCTTTCTGAGTTTAAAGGTGAAACTCTGACCAGAGGTGCTGTTGAAAGTGTCAACTTGGGAATATGATTAACAGTGTCTGGGTCTCTCTGCCCTGGGGTTCATCCATTCCCTTCTCTTTAAACCCAACAGAGGCTGATATAGACTGGAGCCTAACCTTAGACACTTACTGAAGGTGCATTTCCAAACACGTAATGATACTCCAAGAGAGAAAGAACTTATGGGACCAAAGTAAGTAGCCTTCTGAGATGTACAACTACTTCAAAAGAAAACAAACTGGATAACATATACCATTTGAATCAGAATTATTGGAATACAAGGACCAGGAATTTAAAGTAAGTGTGGCAAATATACTTAAGGAAAGAAGATATTAGATGATATAATAAGAATAATAAAGTATAAAAAGAATCAATGGAAATACTAGTTATAAAAGACTAGATATAAAACATTTAAATACAGAAATATAATAGATGAGATAGAGTACAATGAAAAGAGCTGAAAAACTAATTAGTGGGCTGTCCAACCAGATTGAGGAACCCTCAGAAGGTAACAAGGAAGGATAAAAAGGTAGAAAAAAGAAAGTTACAAGATATGAGTATAGAAGTAAGAGTGCTAATCTTTGGGTAATGGGCATTCCAAAAGAAGAGAAAATAAATATAGCAAAGAGAAATTATTTGAAGAAGTAATGAATTAAAATTTCCAGGATCAGAGAGAGATTAAAGACCTTATATTAGAAGAGCTCATACAGGTTAAATAGAGGAGATAAAGAAAGTCCCAACCTGAACACATAATCAGTTCAATTCAGTTCAGTCACTCAGTCGTGTTCGACTCTTTGGGACCCCATGAACCACAGCCTGCCAGGCCTCTCTGTCCGTCACCAACTCCCGGAGTCCACCCAAACCTATGTCCATTGATTCGGTGATGCCATCCAACCATCTCACCCTCTGTCATCCTCTTCTCGTTCTGCCCTCAATCTTTCCCAGGATCAGGGTCTTTTCCAATGAATCAGCTCTAGCATCAGGTGGCCAAAGTATTGGAGTTTCAGCTTCAACATCAGTCCTTCCAACGAACACCCAAGACTGATCTCCTTTAGGATGGACTGGTTGGATCTCCTTGCAGTCCAAGGGACTCTCAAGAGTCTTCTCCAGCACCACAGTTCAAAAGCATCAATTCTTTGGCGCTCAGCTTTCTTTATAGTCCAACTCTCACATCCATACATGACCTTTGGGAAAACTAAAGCCTTGACTAGACGGACCTTTGTTGGCAAAGTAATGTCTCTGCTTTTGAATATGCTGTCTAGGTTGGTCCGGGAGCTGACTGTGGCTCAGATCATGAACTCCTTATTGCAAAATTCAGACTGAAATTGAATAAAGTGGAGAAAACCACTAACCATTCAGGTATGACCTAAATCAAATCTCTTATGATTATACAGTGGAAGTGAGAAATAGATTTAAGAGACTAGATCTGATAGACAGAGTGCCTGATGAACTATGGATGGAGGTTCATGACACCGTACAGGAGATAGGAATCAAGACCATCCTCAAGAAAAAGAAATACAAAAAAGCAAAACGGCTGTCTGAGGAGGCCTTACAACTAGCTGTGAAAAGAAGGGAAGTGAAAAACAAAGGGGAAAAGGAAAGATATACCCATTTGAATGCAGAGTTCCAAAGAATAGCAAGGAGAGATAAGAAAGCCTTCCTCAGCGATCAATGCAAAGCAATAGAGGAAAACAGTAGAATGGGAAAGACTAGAGATCTCTTCAAGAAAATTAGAGTACCAAGGGAACATTTCATGCAAAGATGGGCTCGATAAGGGCAGAAATGGTATGGACCTAACAGAAGCAGAAGATATTAAGAAGAGGTAGCAAGAATACACAGAAGAACTGTACAAAAAAGATCTTCACAACCCAGATAATCACGATGATGTGATCGCTCACCTACAGCCAGACATCCTGGAATGTGAAGTCAAGTGGGCCTTAGGAAGCATCACTATGAACAAAGCTAGTGGAGGTGATGGAATTCCAGTTGAGCTATTTCAAATCCTGAAAGATGATGCTGTGAAAGTGCTGCACTCAATTTGCCAGCAAATTTGGAAAACTCATCAGTGGCCACAGGACTGGAAAAGGTCAGTTTTCATTCCAATCCCAAACAAAGGCAATGCCAAAAATGCTCAAACTACTGCACAATTGCACTCATCTCACACACTAGTAAAGTAATGCTCAAAATTCTCCAAGCCAGGCTTCAGCAATATGTGAACCGTGAACTTCCTAATGTTCAAGCTGGTTTAGAAAAAGCAGAGGAACCAGAAATCAAATTGCCAACATCCACTGGATCATGGAAAAAGCAAGAGAGTTCCAGAAAAACATCTATTTCTGCTTTATTGACTATGCCAATGCCTTTGACTGTGTGGATCATAATAAACTGTGGAAAATTCTCAAAGAGATAGGAATACCAGACCACTTGACCTGCCTCTTGAGAAACCCATATGCAACAGGTCAGGAAGCAACAGTTACAGCTGGACATGGAAAAACAGACTGGTTCCAAATAGGAAAAGGAGTACATCAAGGCTGTATATTGTCACCCTGCTTATTTAACTTATATGCAGAGTACATCATGAGAAACGCTGGGCTGGAAGAAGCACAAGCTGGAATCAAGCTTGCCAGGAGAACACATAATAGTGACTTTAAAAATATTGAATAAAAAGGTAAAATTCTAAAGTCCTTCAAAGAGAAAAGTAATTCATCTATAAAAGAAGAAAAATCAGATTTCTCAACAGTAATTCTAGATGCTGAAAGGCATGGAGCAGTTATTATTTGAAATATTAAAAGAACTTTGAACTTACACACAAAATGTTACTTAAGTATAAGGGCACAATAAAAAATATTCTCAGGTATTCAATGTTTAGTATTAATCCTACAGAGACTCATACTGAAAATAGTTTTTAAAGTAAGCTCTCAATAAGTAAAGCAAATGTAGGAGAGAATACAAGAGGTATGGGAGGAAAAAAATCTTCAGATATTTTGGTTAAGTCTGTTGCAGATTTACAAAAAGTCTAGGTACAGATTGCTTCCCTGGTGGCTCAGGTGGTAAAGAGTCTGCCTGCAATGCCAGAGACCTGGGTTTGATCTCTGGGTTGAGAAGATTCCCCTGGAGGAGGAAATGGCAATCCACTCCAGTATTCTTGCCTGGAGAATCCTCATGGACAGAAGAGCCTGGAGGGCTACAGTCCATGGGGTTGTAAAGAGTCAGACATGACTAAGCGACTAAACGCAGCTAGGTACAGAGGAAAAGAAGAAAGAATATTATCCATAATAACTGACTCTTACATATCCTGGATAAATATCAATATGATTGGGATAGGAAGCAAGTCAAGTTGACAAGTCAGTCATGAAAAGTGTGCTAAAATCTTTGTCTTAACTGGGGGAAGATATTGATTGACAAATTTAAAGAATCATTAGGGTAAATGGCCATGAATATGTCTCAATAAGGACAACCACTATAACTTTTCAACTTCCAGAAGAAGATTCAAGGAATATAATGGAAATTATAAAGGCTGAAAAAAGTAACCAAAATACTGCAAACTATGAAATATGATAGCAGAACTATGTCCTATGTTACAGTAATTATAATAATCATAAATGAGTTCAACTCAACAATTACAAAATATAAACTGTCAGAGTATGCTGAAAAACAAAATCAAATAATATGTTGTCTACAAGAGACACAGAGTAAAAAGACATAGAAAAGTTGATAACAACAGCATGGATATGAACCAAGACAAAGCTGGGGTAGCAATCCTCTTACCTAAATAGGAATTATGCAAAATATCTCAAAGGATAAAGAAGGATGTTATTTATCTATAGAAGGATCAATAGAACAAAATATATTTTCACCATAAATATGCACACATCTAACAATGAGGCCTGCAACTATTAATATATAAAGCAACAACTGACAACTGCAAGGAGAAGTAGTGTAATTATAGTTGGAGATCTTTTACATCCCTATTTAGAAACACATACCAAGCCAACAAAAATAAAATACATATTGAAGATTTGAACAATACAATTCATGTTTAAGCACACTTACTAACAATGTATATTTTTTTTGGAAGAACACATAGAATACTAAAGAAAATAGACTGTTTTCAGTAACAAAGGTATCCTAGAAAAATTCCCAAGGGATCAATATCACATATAATGTATTTTCTGACCAGAATATAATAAAATTAAAATTTAATAAAAGAATTGCTAAACATTAGACATACCTCAAGAAGATAAGAGTGTACATCTTTCACTCAGGCCATGAAAAAAACTTTGTGTCCTTACCTCACGAAACCTCGAAAGTAAAAAAAAAAAAAAACCCAAATCTTGAAAGTACAAGGAACTTCAAACACGCCTTTCTCTCTTTGGTCTGTCATTACTGATGATCTGAGTCTGCTTCTTCTTCTTTTTTTAAATTAATTTATTTTTAATTGGAGGATAATTGCTTTACAGTATTATGTTGGTTTCTGCCATATATCAACATGAATCAGCCACAGGTATACATACGTTCCCTCCTCCTTGAACCTCCCTCCCACCTCCCACCCCATCCCACCCCTCTAGGTTGTCACAGAGCACTGGGTAGAGCTCCCTACAAAATACAGCAAATTCTCATCTATTTTACATATGGTAATGCATGTTTCAATGCTACTTTCTCAGTTCCTCTCATTTCCTGCTTCCTTGCTGTGTCCAAAAATCTGTTATCTATATCTGTGTCACTAATGCTACCCTGCAGATAGGTTCATCAGTACTATTTTTCTAGATTCCATATATATGTGTTAATATATGATATTTGTTTTCTCTTTCTGACTTGCAACTTCACTCTGTATAACAGGCTCTAGGTTCATCCACCTCACTAGATCTGACTCAAATATGCTCCTTTTTATAGCTAAGCAATATTCCATTGTGTATACATATACACACAACACAACTTCTTTATCCATTTATCTGTCGATGGATATCTAGGTTGCTTCCATGTTCTGGCTCTAAGCCTCAATTTCCTTATCTATAAAACAGACATAATAACAGCTCTACTTCTTAGCTTAACAAGAATTAGATAAAATACAATGCATGTGTTTGACACTGAGAAAGTATCCATAAATGTCAGGGATATGAAGTTATTACTAAGTAAATACAAGCTTATTAGCCTTGCAGAATACACAGTATGTTAGAAAGTCAACTCGAATAAAGACTAACATATATCCTGTTACTGATATTCTTAATACACAAATATTTGCTCATGTGTGGGAAAGAAAAGATAAAGCAGAAAATAATGAGACTAGTTAGCTTCAGGGGAGGGTGGTAAACAGATAAGAAGGCCAGAGGGCAGGGGAGAGGACACTTCTGAATGATTTTATGTTCTGACTTTTAGTAACTCTGTGATTCACATACACAAAAACTATGTAAATAAACAAATAGATAGGGGAGAACTCCAAATGGAATACAAACCAAAACAAATGTGCTCATCAGTATTACAAGTTAGTAACATAAGGAATGGGAGAAGGAATGTAGCCACTGGAAAATAACATATCATTCTCTCCTCTAAGGATAAAGACAGGAAGGTACACAGACACTCTAGCTGGAAGGTGGGTTTTCACAGTGGTATAAGTTAGTGATTCTGAAGCTTTTTGTGTGTCCGCTAGGTATCAGCAAATTGGATATATTGTGGCTGCTGAGACCCAGGCTCCTCACTGACAGAGAAGGGAGAGGCTACCTACCACAGGCCTCAGAAAATTTCTGTAAAGGGCTGAGATTAAATTTTGAGGCTCTATGAGCCAAAGAACCTGCAAACACTCAAGAGCCATAGATGAAAGACGGCTGTCTCCAAAAACAGGTAGGAGTCAGACTTGGCCTGTGGACCACAGTTTGCTGATCCTTGGGCTAGAGTTAGAAGTATCTGCAACATGTCTATTCATTTGATAGAGACATAGAGATTAAGAAACTGAGGCAGGTCTGTAGACTGTATAACACTTCCTGACTTTACTACTAGCAGTATGATTACACAAGATCCTAACATTTGGGAATCTAAGTGGATGTATACAGGGTTTCTTTAACTCTTTATTTTATATTTTAACGATAAACAATCTCCTTCCCACCCCTGCTGTGTCCACAAGTCTGATCTCTGTGTCTCAGTCTCCACTGCTGCCTTGCAAATAGGTTCATCAGTACCATCTTTCTAGATACTGTACATATGCATTAATATACGACATTTGTTTTTCTGCTGAGTCAGTTTCTTGCTTTTAGACTTTCACATGAGAATCAGTCACTAACCTTTGATATTACCCAATGGTCTTTCTTCTGTAAAATGTGAGTTTTTTTGTCTCTTCCCCCCATACTTTTGCCCTTTCTTGTTTTTCCATTATGATTATATCACACTTTTGGGGGTGTTGGTAATTGAGATTAACTGCTCATTATTATGACTATATAAATATTATAACTAAGCCACATAATGGATACTTCCCATTCCATAATAAGTTATAACTATTAATACATTTCCTTTCATATTGAAATTTTTGTATTTCTTGAAGTTAACGATTGACTTTTTTTTCAGTTTTTTTATTGGCGTAAAATTAATTTACAATGTTGTATTAGTGTCTGCTGTACAACAAAGTGAATCAGCTATAGGTATATACATATATCCTTTCCCTCTTGGGCCTCCCTCCCCCTCCACCTCATTCCACCCATCGAGGTCATCACAGAACACTGGGCTGAGCTCCCTGAGCTATACAGCAGCTTCCCACCAGCTAGCTACTTCACACAGGGTGGAGTAAATAGGTTAATGCTACTCTTTCAATTGTCCCACCTTCCCATCCCCAACCCCCTCCAGTCCACAAATCTGTTCTCTACTACTGTGTCTCTATTTCTACCCTGCAAATAAGTTCATTAGTAACAATGTCTTATTTTGCTTAGTTTCCAATGTGTTGATGTAGTTAATCTCTAACTCTCAAACAGAACTGAAAAATCTCCTCTCAATATGTTCAAATAATGTTAGATATTCTACCAGTCCCTAGACTACCACTTTTTTTGGAGACAATATTCTTCTGCTCTAAATTAAACAATTTCTCTCATCTTTTTTAAAAATTAACTTTTATTGGAGTATATCTGCTTACCATGTTGTGTTAGTTTCTATTGTGCAGCAAAGTGAATCAAGTGTACATATACATATATCTTCTCATTTTTGGATTTCCTCCCTCCAATTTAGGTCATCACAAAGCACTGAGTAGAGGTCCCTGAACTATTCTGTAGGTTCTCTTTAGTGATCTGTTTTATACTCTCTAGTCTCGATGCACAGCTGTTATGTTGAGATTTTCCTTTATCATTTTCCTGAAAATTCTCTTAATTTCACTCTTTTTTATACTTATTTCAGCAAAATATTTTATTTTATTGTTTTTCAAATTGACATATAATTGCTTATAATGTTTCAGGTGTACAGCAAAATGATTCAGTTTGCATGCATATATACTTATATATTCTTCCCAGATTTTTTTCCTGTATAGGTTATTACAAAATATTAAATATAGTTCCTTGTGCTATACAGTAGGTCTTTGCTGTTTATGTATTTTATATATAGTAGTGTGTATCTCTTAATCCCAAATTTCCAATTTATCCTTTCCTCTCCCTCTCTCCTTGGTAACCACAAGTTTGCTCTCTGTGTCTGTGAGTCTATTTCTGCTTTGTAAATATGTTCGTTTGCATAATTTTAAAATATTCTATATTTAAGTGATATGATTGGTCCTCTGTCTGACTTACTTTACTCAGTATGATAATCTCTAGTTTCACTCATGTTGCTGCAAATGGCATTATTTCATTCTTTTTTATGGTCGAATAATATTCTGTGTGTGTGTGTGTGTATATATATATATATATATATATACACACATACACACTACATCTTCTTTATCCATTCATCTGTCAATGGACATTGAGCCTGCTTCCATGCCTTGGCTATTGTAATAAATAGTGCTGCTGTGAACATTGTGGTGCCTGTATCATTTCGAATTAAAGCCTTTTCATCTTTTCTGGATATATGCCCAGGAGCAGGATTGTGGGATCATATAGCAAAATTCTATTTTCAGTTTTCTAAGGAGCCTCCATAGTGTTTTCCACAGTAGCTGAACCAACTGACATCCCACCCACAGTGTAGGAGGGTCCCCTTTTCTTTACATCCTCTCCAGCATTTGTTGTTTGTAGACTCCTAATGCTGGTCATTCTGACCCATGTCAGGTGGTACCTCTCTGTAGTTTTGATTTGCATTTTACTAATTAAAAATCTAATAACTAACATCTTTATTATATGTTTTAAATATTTTAAAGCATTTTCATATTTTCACAGCCATCATTTTATCTTTACCATCATCATTGTACAGATGGATTATACCTGAATTATTGATTTGAGTTAGCCAAATTAACAAAGTATTTCTCCACATAATGTGAATTCACTGTGTTTTCTATACTATATCAACATGGGATTTTACATGGTTAGTTATGCCTCTTTGTTCTTTTCAACACTTTTAGATTTTGTTACCTTCTACTATCAAACCTTTCAGCACTGTTTGAATTGATATACACACTGTGAAGAGTCTCCAAGAATAGTTGTTCAAAATTTCCTTTGTACTTCCACAGCAGTACGTACTTATGAACACAGAGCACTCACCATTGTGTATACTGTTTGTTTCTTTTCTTTGTTTTTTTTTGGGGGGGTGGTGGGGAGTATGTGCTGTCTCTACCTTGAGTACTTTTAGAAACTGGACTTTTGTTTTATTCATCTCTGTGACTCAGAGCCTATTATAATGTCTAGTACCTAATGAATGGCAACTGATTCACTTTCACTGAATGGATGAATACTTCATTGGTAAATTAAATGCTCACCATCGAGTGGCAGACTTTTCCTCAACACAGAATTCTCCTTCAGTTGGTCTCTTAACCCTATGTCTTTCAGAAGATTTCCCAGATCGTTATGGTCAAGTACCTCCCCTTAAAAAATAAAACAATGATAAAAGGTCAAACTTTAAATAATAATAATAGTAATAGAAATACAAGTAATACCACTACTACTACTGATATCAACTGTCTCTGTAGCATCATCCACAAATATAGGATAAAAGCAATAGAAAGATTAAGTATTGTTTAATTACTTAGAATTAGAAGGGGATTCAGAAATAGTTTTTTTCTGGTAAAATGGAGTTCTTCAATATTGGAACAAGTAACAAACATAGCACACAGAAAATCAGTATTTCTGTAACAGCTCATTAAATTTTCTGGTGCAAATAATTCTGCCAGCATGTAATATTTGCTCTATTGTTTTATTTTTGCCTGAATTATGAGCTTCTTCTCAGTGATCATATTACCTACATGTGTAATTGGCCTTGCCATTTTGCTTTTAGAACAGCAGGAAAATAATAATACTATTGAGAAATACCAAAGCATAAAAGGTTTATTATTGAGGCATTATACTTTAGCCTTTAAAATAAGAAGTAGGTAACAATTAATTATAATAATGAATAACATTTAGCTTGTAAAGCTGTCTTTTCAGTTATGTATACATTACCAATTAAAACAGATGTAGTAGCAGGATTAATATGTGATGGACAGGCTAACAGAAAATACTTTAAAAATAACTTCTTTTGTTAAGTATTGAGATTTTTAAAATTATTCCTTATTATTTCTTCTCACTCACCTAGAAGTTCTTGTACTTCATCTAGAAGTCTATCCAGTTTAACTTTTCTTTCATCTACAAAATAAAACAAAATTTAGATATAATCCTGCTATGACCTAAATCATGTCCCCTTAATTTCATATGTTGCAGCCCTATTCCCCAGTGTGACTGTATTTGGAAATAAAGTCTTTAGGAGGTAATTAAGGTTAAATGAAGTTGTAAGGGTGGAGCCCTAATCCAATAGGACTGTGGCCTTATAAGAGGAAGATTTATTTTCTCTCTACACTTTGCCATGTGAAGGCACAGTGAGAAGGCAGCTGTCTGCAAGCTAGGAAGAAAATCTTCACCAGAAATCAAATAAAATGACACGGTGATCTTGGATTTCCCTGCATCCAGAACTTAGAGAAAATAAATTTCTCTTAAGTCACACAGACTATAGTATTTTGTTATGGCAGCCTGAGCAGACTAATACAGGTCCCAATTATATAAAATTCTTAAACTGTGGAGTAAAATGTAAAATTCTGCAGTTGCCAAGAGTTTTTTTTTTCTTCTAGTTAGATGTTTTATTTGACTTTTTGCATTCTTATGGACTGTAGCCCACAAGGCTCCTTTGTGGCGCTTTCCTGGTAGGAATACCGGAGTGAGTTGCCATGACCTCCTCCAGGGAATCTTTCCAACCCAGGAATTGAACCCATGTCTCTTATGTCTCCTGCATTGGCAGGTGAGTTCTTTACCACTAGTGCCACCTGGGAAGCCCTATATAAGCATAAGCTTGGGGGAAAAAAGACTCTAAGTATGACAAACACATTTATTCCATTTCTTCATCTTTTACTTTTTGTATTCCTCACTCCCTAGACTGGGAGAGAAAAAAAATTCTTTCCTAGTTTTGTCTTGTTTTCTATTTCAGCTTTATAGCTGACCAAATTGTAAGATATTAAAACTGTACACTGTGATTATTTTATATATATACATTGTGAAAAGTTGCCCCCATCTAGTTAATTAATATCTCTCACTATATAATCTATCCATCTATTAACTATCTATCTATCTATATGTTCTTGGTGAGAACATTCAATTCTCTTAGCATATTTCACTTAAGCAACACTCTGTTATCAACTACAGTTACCGTGTTTTACATTAAATCCGTTGATCTTATTTATCTTACAGTTGAAAGACAATTCCGGGAGAAATTTAGGCAGGAGAAACAACATGATTAGTTTCTTGTTTTAAAAATAGCACTGCTGGGAATTCCTGGTAGTCTAATGACTGAGACTCTGGGCTCCCAATGCAGGGGGTCCAAGGTTCCATTCCTGGTCAAGACTAGATCCTGCATGCCACAACTAAATATCCTGCCTGCTACAACTAAGACCCAGCACAGCCAAATAAATAAACATTTTTTTTTTTTTAAAAACAACATATCTCTGTTTTTTAGGATTTGCTCTCTATAGGCTCCTGGCTTCTTCCAAGAAACTAACAAGTATACTTCAGATGTTTCTACAGAGAAATAAAAAAATTTTTTACAGGGCACTGGGTACTTGAGTGCTTACCATCAATTGGCAGGTGGCTGCATAGTTCCTCAGTGTCTTCCTCATCAAGTAGGAATCCCATGTTCTTAAGAGCATCATCTATTTTATTGATATTAACCTTTCCTCCTTATGGAAAAAAGGGATAAAAGAAATTTGTGATTATGTTAAAGAGGAAAAAATGCCTGGTCATATCAATCAATCAACATAAATGGAAGCAAAAAGTAACACCACCATAAAACCCTTGAAGTGATTAAAAAGAATTAGTCGAGGAATTAGAAATAGAAAAGTTCTTTTCAGTGTTCCAGGAAACACTGTTATAGCAATTTACAAGGTGAATTTACCTAGAAGGAAGAGGTAAGTATTCAGACTAATGAACTGGGGTACAGGTGTCTCTCTCAATTTTGGTTTCCTCGGTGTGTATGCCCAGCAGTGTTACGGGGAGGGAGGTGGGAGGGGGGTTCAGGATTGAGAACTCGTGAACACCCGTGGCGGATTCATGTTAATGTATAGCAAAATCAATACAGTATTGAAAAGTAAAATAAAGTAAAAAAAAAAAAGACTAACGAATTATAGCAGAGACAATGCACATATTATTACCATTTAGTAAAATTCAAAATTTGCCACACTGACAAAATAATGTAGCTATTTCTTTAGATTGTGTGCAATTAAGAATGTCAGCTCATTAAAAAACTAGACTAATACAATTAGCAAGCCAATCAATGAGAAATAAAGGAGATTGTAGAAAAGTAAGTGCAAAAGCTTGAAGATCTATTTTTTCTTTCTTGGCAGTCTTCTCACTCACCTCTGTATTTCTTTACTCCATCCATCAATCTGTTTTTATACACCATTTGATTTTCTGTAAGATAAGAGTCAATTTAGTTCATAAACAAGTGGCAACTCAGAAAGTACTATTTATTTATTTTTTAAATTAATTTTTATTTTTTTAGTTCGTTTTGCTTTACAATACTGTATTCATTTTGATTTTTATAAATTTTTAATTAGTTAAAATCCCAAGAAGGAAACATAGAAATGAATAGATTCTCAAGGTTAACTATACATTCTCTGGCATCTGATGTACTTTTAGTGAAACTCTAACAGGTAAACAGATTTTTTTCTTTTGTTTTTTTTTTTCTACAGTGTACCTTCCTTTCTTTCCTCAACTCTTCCGATTACCACCTTTCCCTGCTTTTAGTTTTAGAGTTGTTATAGATGTTGATTCCAACATTTAAAGCTATTTTTCCATAACAGCAGTACCCCACAAAAGAGCATTACATTCCAATTAAGGATTTAAATGGTAATAACTGAATATTATATATTAGAATAGGTACTTTTGACATCAATTTTTTCTTAATTAAAAAATGAGATATAAATGAAACAGGGCATTGTGTAAGTTTAAGGGATGAAACATACTGATCTGATACATTCATATTGCAATATGAGGGCCATTGTATCATTAGCTAACACCTCTGTCATTTCACATAGTTATCATTTCTTCTTGTGCTGGGAACAATTAAGATCCTTTTTATAATACAGTTTTGTTGTCTATAATCACTATACTGTTTATTAGATCTCCAGGACTGATTTATCTACTGGTTTCAAGTATGTAACATCCTTAAATAATTTCTCTCATCCTTCACCCCCAACCAGCCTCTGGTAACCCACCATTCTACTTGCTCTTTTTTTGAGTTAGTTTTTCTAAAGATTTCACATAGAAATCTTTTGCATTTCTCAGACTTAATCTCACTTAGCATAATATCTTCAGAGTCTGTGTTGTTGCAAATGGCAAGATTTCCTCTTTACTCGTGACTGAATAGTACTCCATTGTATATAATATACTATATTTCCTTTATACATTTATTCACTGATGACCACTTAAGCTGTTTCCATATCTTAGATATTGCGAATAATGCTGCAGTAAGCATGGCAGGGCATATGTATCTCTTTGATAACCTGTTTTCATTTCCTTTGGATATATGCCCAGAAGTGGGGTTGCTGAATCATATGATAGTTCTATTTTTACTTTGTTGAGGAACTTCATATTGGTATCCATAGAGGCTAATCAGTTTATAATCCCACCAACAGTGTACAGGGTTCCTTTTCTCTACATCCTTGAACACACTTGTTGTCTCTTGTCTTTTTGATATAAGCCATTCTTATGGATGTGAGATAATATGTCATTGTGGATTTGATTTGCATTTTCCTGATTAGTGACGATTACCACTTTTTCATGTACCTGTTGGCCATCTGTATGTCCTCTGTGGAAAAATGTCTAATCAGATTCTCTGCCCACTTTTAAGTTGGATTTCTTTTTTGTTATTGACTTGTATGAACTGTTTATGTATTTTAGATATTGAAAGCGAAAGAAAGTGAAGTCTCTCAGTTGTGTCCGACTCTTTGCGACCCCATGGGCTGTAGCCTACCAGGCTCCTCCCCCCATAGGATTCTCTAGGCAAGAGTACTGGAGTTGGGTGCCATTTCCTTCTCCATTTTAGATATTAACCCCTATCTGATACATGGTTTGCAAACATTTTCTCCCATTTCACAGGCTGCCTTTTCATTTTGTTGATTGCTTCTCTTTCAGTGCAGAAACTTTTAAATCTGATGTAGCCCCATTTGCTGAATTTTTTGTTGTTGTTTTTGCTTTTGGTATCATATAGAAAAAAATCCTTGCCAGGAGCAATGTTGAGGAACTTCCTCCCTAGGTTTTCTTGTATGAATTTTATGGTATTAAGTTTTAATATTTCATTGTTTGACCCATCTGAATTTAATTTTATGAAGTGTGTAAGGTTGGGGTCCAATTTAATTCTTCTGTATGTGGTTATCCAGTTTTCCCAACATCATTTGTTGACGAGATAATCCATTCCCCATTTGATGTTCTTGGCTCTCTATTTAAATATTAGTTGACTATATATGCAAAAGTTTAGTATTAGGCTCTCTATCCTGTTTCGTATATGTCTGTTTTTATGCCAGTACCATACTGCTTTAATTACCTTAGCTTTGTGGTATAGCTAGTGGTCAGGAAGTGTGATGTCTCCAATTATGTTTTTCTCTCTTATGATTGCTTTGGATATTTGGGGTTTCTGTAGTTCCATATAATATTTAGAACTGTTTTTCTATTTCTGTGGAGTAGAAATTTCAATTTAAATGGAATTTTGATGGGAATTACATTTAATCTATAGATGGCTTTGCTGCTGCTGCTAAGTAGCTTCAGTTGCGTCCGACTCTGTGCGACCCCATAGATGGTAGCCCACCAGGCTCCTCCCTCCCTGGGATTCTCCAGGCAAGAATGCTGGAGTGGGTTGCCATTTCCTTCTCCAATGCATAAAAGTGAAAAGTCAAAGTGAGTAGCATGGAATTTTTAACAATATTAACTTTCAATCTATGAACACAGGATGTCTTTCCTTTTGTTTATGTCTTCGAGTTCTTTCAATGAAGTCTTGCAGTATTGTACAAAATTTTCATGTTCTTGGATAAATCTATTCTTAAGTATTTTATTGTTTTTGATGTTATCGTTAGTGGGATAGTTCTCTTAATTCTTTTCCAGATGTTTTGCCGTTAGTGTTTAGAAGTGCAATTGATTTCCGTGTATTGATTTTATATCCTGCAAAGTCACTGAATTCATTGATTAAATTGAACAGTCTATTTTAGTTGAGATTTAGTTGGGATTTTCAATACACTGGATCCTTGAAAAATACAAATTTGAACTGCATGGGTCCACTTACATGTGAATTTTTCTTCTTTTAAACTAGTGCTTTCCTACTGGCTCAGTGTAAAGAATCTGCTTGTCAATGCAGGAGACATAGGTTCAGTCCCTGGCTCAGGAAGATCCCATGGAGAAGGATCTTCTCCATGTATTCTTCTCCAGCATTCTTGCCTGGGAAATCCCATGGACAGAGGAGCCTGGTGGGCTACAGTCTATGGGGGTCACAAAGATTCAGACATGACTTAGTGACTGAACAACAATAAAACAATACACATCTACTACACAACATGATCCATGGTTGGTTAAAACTGAGGTTTGGAACTGTGGCTTTAGATGACCACCTGTAAAATTAGTTTTTTCTTTTTTTCTTTCTTTCTTTTTTTTAAATTAGTTTTTTCACTGCAGGGAAGGTTGGTGTTCCTAACTGCCATGTTGCTCAAGGGTCAACTGTATATATCATATACCTATAGGTATATATCATATAGCTATAAATAACAATTTTATTTCTTTCTATCTTATTTGGATGCCTTTTATTTCCGTGTCTCACCTGGCTGCTCTAGCATATTCATCAGGGATATTGGCCTGTAGTTTTATTTTACTGTAATGTCTTTATATGGCTTTGCTATCATGATGCTGGCCTTGTAGGATGACTTTTTTCCTTCCTTCCTCTTCAATTTTTCAGGCAGCATTTGAGAAGGATTGGTGTTAATTCTTGTTTAAACATTTTGCAGAATTTGCTAGTGAAGCCATCTGGTCTTGTGGTTTACTTTTTTGAAAAGTTTTCTCACTACTGATTCAATAGGTTTACTTATTAGTCTGTTTGGATTTTCTATTCAATATTTCTTCTTGATTCAGTCTTGGTAAGTTGTATGAGTCTAAGAAGTTATCCATTTCTTCTAGGGTATCTAATTTGTTGCACATAATTTGCTTCTGGTAGTTTCTCATGATCCTATGTATTTTTGTAGTGTCAGTTGTAATTTCTCCTTTTTCATTTCCTTTTTATGAGATGTTTTTCAATTTTTCTTAGATTTGCTAAAGTTTTACTGATTTTTTTTATCTTTTGAAAATCCAACTCAGTTTCATTAATATTTTTTGTTTTTATGGTCTCCATTTCAGTTTTTCACTGTGATCTTATTCTCTCCCTTTTGTTAACTTTGGGCTTGTTATTTTTCCCCTAGTTTCTTGAGGCATAAATCTAGGTTGCTTTATAATTTCTTATTACATGTGTCTGTCTCTCTAAAATTCCCTAACATAAGGTTTTAGTATCTGTTGGCTCAGAGGTTAAAGCGTCTGCTTGCAGTGCGGGAGACCCAGTTTCGATCCCTGGGTTGGGAAGATCCTCTGGAGAAGGAAATGGCAACCCACGCCAGTACTCTTGCCTGGAAAATCCCATGGACTGAGGAGCCTGGCGGGCTACAGTCACGGGGTTGCAAAGAGTCGGACACGACTGAGCAACTTCACCTACCTACCTATGTTTAATTATTAATTATTTCAATATATTTTTAATTATTTCAATTATTTCAATATATTATTTTAATTATTAATTATTATTTTTAATTATTTCAATATATTCTTTTATTTCCATTTTGATTTCTTCTTTGATCAAGAATATGTTGTTTAGTTTCTACATATTTGTAGATTTTCTACCTCCTCATGTTGTTGCTTTTTAATTTCCTATCATAGTGTTTATACAGTGCATTTGCTATAATCAAAATCATCTTAAATTTTAAGAATTTTTTTGTGTTCAATCATATGATTTAACCTTGAGAATGTTCCATATGCACTTAAGAAGAATGTGTATTCTGCTGTTGTTTGATAGAATGTTCCATAGATGTCTGTTAGGCCCATTTGGTCTAAAGTATGGTTCAAATCCATTGTTTCCTTTTTGGTTTTCACTCTGGATGATTAGCACTCTGGATATCTACCCATTGTTTAAAGTAAGGCATTCAAGTCCCATAATATGTTAGTAGTATTACTGTCTGTTTCTCTTTTCAGATCTTTTGGTATTTGGTTAATATATTTCAATGCTCTGATGCTGGATGTATACATATTTCTGATTGTTATATCTTCTTAGTGAATTTACCTCAATTATGCATCATGACTTCCTTTGTCTCTTGTTATGAGTTTTGGCTTAAAGTTTATTTTCTTTGATACAAGTATGACTACCTCCACTTTCTTTTGGTTTCTGTTTGCATGGAATATCTTTTTACACTTCTTTACTTTGGGTCTATGTGTGTCCTTAAAGCTGAAGTGAGTCTCTTGTAGGCAGCAAATAGTTGGATCTTGTTTTTAATCCATTCAGCTACACTTTGCCTGTTAATGGTGAATTCAATCCATTTACATTTAGAGTAATTGCTGATATGTAAGGATTTACTAATGCCATCTTATTCATTTGTTTTCTGGGTATTTTGCAGTCCATTTTTCCCCCCTTCTGTTTCTGCCACCTTTTAAAATAGGTTATTTTCTGTAGTGATATGCTCTGCTTCCCCTTTGTCTTTCATGGGTTTACTCTAGGTTTTTGCTTTGTGGTTACCATGAGACTTCCATAAAACATCTATGAATAAACATATAACAGTCCATTTTTGACTCTCAGCAACATACCTCTGGTTGCCTGCAAAGACTGCAATCTTTTACATTTCATTCTTTTACATTATTAATGTCATAATCTACCTCCTTTAAAATATGTATATTTGTTAACAATTTATAGTAGCTATAGTTATTTTTGGGGGGCTTACCTGATGGCTCAGGTAAAGAATCTGCCTGCAATGTGGAAGACCTGGTTTCCATCTCTGGGTTGGGAGGATCCCCTGGGGGAGGGTATGGCAACCCACTCCAGTATTCTTGCATGGGGAATCCCCATGGACAGAGGAGCCTGGTGGGCTACAGTCCACGGGGTTGCAAAGAGTTGGCCACAACTGAGCAACATAAGCACAAGCACAGCATAGTTCTTGTTTACTATGCTTTCTTTTAACTTTTTTTGACTATACTTCAGTGCTTAACACACCATGCTATTTTGAAGAGCTGGTTTTCTAAGTCTGACTGTATATTTTTCACCTTAATGTGTTGTGTACATTTGTGTGTTTTCATGTCACTGAGTAGTATGATTTCATTTCAGCTTGAAGAACTCCTGTTAGCATTCCTTGCAAGGCAGGTTTAGTGGTGATGGACTCTCAGCTTTAGTTTGTCTGGGAAAGCCTTTATTCCTCCTTTGTATGTGAAGGATAACTTTACCAGATAAAGTACCCTTGGCTGAAAATTTTTCTCTTTCAACACTTTGCATATGTCATTCTACCCTCTCTTGGCTGTAGTTTCTGCTGTGAAATCCACTGATAGCCTAACCTGGGGCGGGGGTCTGTTTCCGTTTTTTCCTGCTGCCTTTAAGATTTTTTTTCTTTATCGTTAAAAAAAACTGAGATATAATTGACAGAAATTTATGTTAGTTTTATGTGTACAACCTAATTTGAATTTGTATATACAGCTGACCATTGAACAACATGGGTTTGAATTGCACATGTGTGCAAGCTCAGCTGCTCAGTCATGTGTGACTCTGCGATCCCATGGACTGTAGCCTGTCAGGCTCCTCTGTCCATGGGATTTTCCAGGCAAGAATACCAGAGAGGGTTGCCATTTCCTTCTCCAGGGGATCTGCCCGACTCAGGACTGAACCCACGTTTCTTATGTCTCCTGCATAGGCAGGTGGATTCTTTACCACTGAGCTATCTGAGAAGCACCTGAACTACACAGATGCACTTAAGTGTGGATTTATTTCTTCTTTATTTTTTAAATTTTGAAAGTATGATAACACATTTATAGAGACTTGAAAAATATAGAACAAAGCTATATATATATATATATATATATATATATATATATATAGTATTAGT